>JAODOY010019545.1:0-49770 GCA_025399855.1 Forbesichthys papilliferus
CCAGCCTATTCCTGTACTTTGGTACAATAAACTGTAATCCAGCAATTGGAACCTCACCCCCGTCTGGAATCGTTACAACTAGCCTATTTTTCTATATAGGCGTTCGCCGTGGGGATGTGCCGGTATGACCCAGCAGGCTGCAGTAAACAGCAACACACCTAAATAGAGCAGGCTACTAGGTTTAAAGGCAGGGTCAGTCATTCTTGCTAACTTCGAGCTCAAATCAAAACAATATTACTCTGTGGTCCTGTTCACTGTTTGCCTCTGTGCAGCTCTGCCTGCTAAATATACATGGTGCTGTGCCCTTGCCATGCACTTGTGGCATAATGCCCCCCATATATACGCAGGGTGTATGTGCTATGCGATTAAGTATTAGCCACAGGATGTGATGCTCTATAAATAAACCACCACTCCAGTCACAAGTCAGCATGCTACAAGCTCACACACAGTCATACCACGAGGCAATTGCGAAACATAATGCAGACAATGCAGCCACATTGGGGCCCGGCGTCAGCCAGGGGTCCGTGAACAAGGGCGCTTAACAACGGGCCTCTAATGTACAACTCTTCCTTTGACCCACTTATCAAGCTCCAGATAAACACCATTTTTCATTTAAATGCTAACCGCCAGTATATACAGTATATATTGCTCAATATGCAGGCATTTGCTGGAATGGTGTAATTCTTGCTTTATGCTATGCATAAAGCACACATGTTATCTCATAGTCACATTATTAATTACATTTTGTAATGATTAATGGTTGATTTTATGTTAAAATGTGTGGAGTTGGCCAGTGGAATTCTGGGATATGGTGATGATATGACATGCGCAAAATCATTTTACGAGTAGCCTGTTCAACTTGAAGAGCGGGAAATGCAGCAATGAAAGCAAAAAAAAAAAAACGATCTTGAGAAACAAGTTATTAAAGAAGCTGAAAATGCTAAGCTTCCAAAAATAGGTAATTTGTATGTAGCTTTGAGCAAGTGATCCTCTTCAAAATTCCGTGTATTAAAACTTAACTAGCCTACAGTACGGAGCTCAAAGGGACAGAGCTGTCTATCTGAACTTGTAAAGCACAATGTAAAGCAAGCCTGGAAATGTGCTCATGAAATGAGCTCAACTTCATCCAATACTATTTGACTATTCATCAACCAACTTTCACTTGGTCAATGGTGCGCTGCCGCCACCAATAATGTTTAAATTTGTCATGGTGTGGCGATGCCATCTTTGATCTTTGATGTTTGACTAGGAGAAGGTAATCCATAGCTTTGTAAGACAATGCATATGTCTTGATACCCCTGGTCTCCTAAAATGCTTATAGGCTAGTCTACTCCTACAGATATTTGGCATCAGGCTAGTGCAGTGCATTTCGCTGTTGTCGTTTTAAATTGGGTTAAATTTAGAAATGGCTTGCTTCACAATAGGGTATTATTGTAAAGGGCCCGCTTTCACCACTCTGCATTGGGGCCTTGTTATGCTACTGCCATGCGAGGAGCATATCTCTCTCATCCAGGTGCTGAAGGTGTGGGCTCGCCCCACAGTCCAAACACCCTTAGCCCACAGCTTGCCTGTCCATCCGGGTGACGAGCACTGGACTGACCTATGGTTCTAAAAGGGAACATGACACAAACCCAGGCCTATATTCATGCTCTTTTCTCTCAGTGTGTAACTTTGAATTTGACTGAGACATTTTCTGGCATTGTAGTGTATTCACACAGTATGTGTTTACCATGCTACACTATACTGCTTGAGTCAATGCAGCTCATACAATTCCCACTCTTGGTTTCAATATTTATCAGCATGCCATTGCAAAGACTGTTGGCTGCAAATTCATCAAAGCTGATTGGATGGCAAGTTACTGTAATCTTTTTGTTTATCCTGCTCTCGATGCACAGTATAATCCTGGTTATAGTACATTCTCTTTATGCTTATCAAATGGTTCTCTGGCATGTTGACATTTCATCAACAAAACAAATTCCTTAATTTCTTGTGATCCACTTGTGCACAAGGGTGTACATACCTCCAGCCGCATTGCAAGCAGTGAATCCCTTAATTAATAGACAAATAGCCAATATTTATATGCTATTCCTATTGAAAAAAATGCATTTTATTTTGTATTTAATGCTTTTTAATAGACTTAAGCAATGCTTTTGTTAATGGGATGTTTTTCTATCACTATGAGCAAATATTATGTATACTGTTAACCTATAGCAGTCATGACATTTGATGTGCAGTCTGCACAGTCTTTACAAACTGTACAGTCATGCATGATTGATATTCAATTGAGTTCATCGATAAGGAATTGTATAGCATCACGCGGATAGCTGAGGTCGCCACCACTGGGTGGCAGTATACAGTATCAAAAATGTGCTTTTTGTTGGCATAACAAAAATCTGCACCTTTTCATTTTTAACACAATTAAGAGTGAAATAAAAGATTATAACCTTAATAAAATAAATGGTGACCCCTAGGGTGGTCCTGACTCACAGTTCCGCAGCATTGGGTGGGCATAGAGGTGTGAAGTGCTCAAGCAATGAGTCACACTTTTAACAGTTGCATCTTTCTCAATTATGACATCATGGTTCTGTTTTAAGCCTTTTTTGCCTACAGCATTTTTTTTTGCATGAAATGACGTTCTTTCAACACAAGCATCTCACGTGATGGCATCTCGTGTGTGTGTGTGTGTGTGTGTGTGTGTGTGTGTGTGTGTGTGTGTGTGTGTTTGCGTGCGTGCGTTCGTATGTGTAATGAAGCAGAACACAAACAGATGGCTGTTTGACACGTCTACAGCATCTTCCACCATCTTCTCAACAGTATTTACCCGCCATGCTTATGTGAGGCAGCTGGTCGTTGTTCACTGACTGCATTGCTTATACAGCACACAGAGTGAGGCACATACAGGGAAGAGGCCAGCCAATTCACTCATCTGGAGCTATTTCTATCCAGAAACACACTGTGTGGATTCAGTGATTCAGAGGCTTGAGCCTGATTTCTTACTTTAACAGAGACAGGCTCTTATCCGACGTTCTTTGGGCTGAAAGAATATTTTCAGCACCCATCCACTTTGACCAGACTGATGTGTTGTTTAAAGGAGAGGCTCTCCTGTCTATTAGCTGCTCATCAAAGACATCGAGCACATTGTGTAATCTCTTAATCTGCAGAAAATCACGTCCTGTTTGATCCACAGAGGGATGTTGAGGCCTCTGCTTAATGTGATTTGTTTATGCACGCACCACTGCTAAACCCTGCTCTGCTTTTTCTAGAAACACAAAATAAAAATCACTACTGTAGTCATGAGTCATGTTGTTATCCTTCATGTGACCTGTTAAGATATTTTTGCAGATGATTTAATGGAATATTTATAAAAACAGTTGCTTTTCCACTCTTCTGTTGTCTCCGGTTGTTTTCACAACAGCCAGATGGTGGTTGGTGATTGGTTATTAACAGGCAATACAGCAGATTAGGTGATGTAGGCAATGAGGCATTGCAGTGGGTGAATAGTCCAATGAGGTTTGATCCTTCATTCGAACAGGTCCTCGGCGACATTGTGGGATCTTGGCCAGTGGTGAGAGAGCTTCCAGACCCCCCTCCCCTTCCCACCCATCTTGAGATGACGTCTATCAGCAGACCTACTCGCGTCACAGCTTAGCACACGAGCCCTGTCACATGCACACGCACCGTCAAGGGTGACGAATGAGATGTGGCGCTTTGGGACCAAGAGCGTGATCGCCGACACTTATTTGCTCCTACAACCAATCTCCTTTCTTTTCTTTGGATTTATCTGGCACTTCTACCTATCCATCCTAATGTTTAGTGTATAGACCTATGCATAGTTTGTCATTGTGTATTAAAAGGAGCAGGACTCACACAGAAGAAGGTACATCTGTCTGACTTTCCATCTCTGATAAAAATGTGAATACACAAGGGAAAATGAACCTTATCCACAGTATTTATGAGGTGACCTTGTAAAATACCAGCATGCAGCTGTTAAGTTTGCAATGAAATGAGACACAATTACACTGAAATGATCTTGCCCCTTAAAACAATGCTAATGTATTGGAAAGTTTCTTTTGAAAATGTCTTGCTCATTCAGAATGTGTCTCTGAGCATGACATAGCGTCTACGAGTAGGATGATAAACCTACATGTTCTGTTGCCTGGACTTCCAAACATTTCCTCAAAACACAGCCGTTTCCTTGTGTTTATTGTAGAAATAGAACAACTATTTTGACATATGTCTCTCATTGGCCACTAACCAATGACTCTTAAGTGCTGACACAGCATCCTCTCTTTCTTACAGTATGATATATAGCCACTGCTTTCTTTTAATTTAAAGGTATCCTAATATAATTCTACCAAGTTGCTTTATAATGTAATTTAACCAAACTATCTTTCAAAATCATTTTGTACAGCATAGGCTATTTTATAGATAACTACCAAAATCATCTCTGACTTATCTATCAAAATATTCTGCACCAACTGAAACATAATGTTCAGCTCAAAGGAAGATACCTCTGTACAAACTGAAGGCGAAACAATGAAATGCTATGGGGGCAATTTTATTCGTACAAACTGCAAGCAAGACAGGCCGTGCTGAGTCTCCCTGCAAACCCAGGCAGCCACTCACATTGTGATGTGTTACTAATGTTTCCTTAAATGTGACAGTGACTGACAGAGCCGCCCTGCCCTGACTTTCCCTGTGAGAATGGCCCTGCCTCCAACCAGCATCTCTAACTGCAAGTATGCATGAATGCGGGATACTGGCATCTGCCGAATTCAAGGTGACGTCTTTTCAATTAGTGCCCAGAGAAATACCTTTTGAGCACTTCAAGTGGCCTGGCGATCTTTAGCTAAGGGGGCCCCGGTAGTATAATGATGGCCTGACACAATAGTTCCACTGTGCTCAATCCCGTTCCCAGGAAACCGCACAACATGTACCATTGTGTGCCATGCTTTGCTGCCCAGCCACGTTGCCCAGCTTTAGCCAGACACTGTGAAGCCTGGCCTATGCAGTAAAGCTCACAGTCGCATTGGTCGGAAGCCCCGCTACACAGAGACCATGGTTTATTCACCTCAAACTATGTTTGGTAGTGTTAATATCATTTCACTAAAAAGATACTGTCTGTGGAGCGGAAGAGGTCGATAAAAGACATCTTAGTGGTTGCCAGGAGTTGTAGTAGAAGGCTTGCAAAAAGCTCTGAGCACTGCTGGTAAGCTGAAGCTGTCTAAAATAGGAAAGCAAGAGGAAAGTGTGAAGAGCAAAAAACACAGATGCACATTATACGTCCTAGACCAGTTCCTTGCTGGTCATAGCTGGTTCTGCTCCATTTATCTCTTTTGTGTGGTTTGTGCGTGCACCTCCACTCAAGGACAACTTTTGTCAGTTGGTGTTGTTTATGCTGCATAACGAATGGGATCTCTCTACGGGGAGCTTTGGGGAAAAAGCATGCAGGAGACACATGGGACAGGATCCTTTTAGAGGCCCTCAAAACAGCAGGTTGGCTCAGATGCCACAACAGGAGACCCAGGACACAGGGCCCCACGAATAAGAGGGACCTGGGCCCACCTCAGGCCAAGTTCATCAGTTAGATGCATGTGCATTGTACAGAGGAAGCTCAGCAAACCTTCCCTTCAGACGACATGTCAGTTAGGCTGCACATGGGATCCCATGGAAACCGCAATTTATATTTGAATTGCTCTACTGGTGGATTGCCTTTCACAAAAGCGTTATTGTGAAAGCAGACATTTATATAAATGATGTTCATTTCAACCAGCAGAATGATATATTATTGTTATGTTATTTCACATCGAGTTCCCCATCCCACCCAGCTATTTAACATAATGATTTATAACAGGGTCAAGCTTTTTCCACCCTTATGCCGGGATTAATGAAAAAGCGCGACTTGCATTTAAGGTAAAATTATACTGAAGCCATTACACATTTTTACTAAATAGCACCTTGTATTTTTAGAGCACACGTGACTTGTTGATCACATCAAATATTTATTTTTTGTCTGCATCATTATTATTTAAAATTATGTTTATGTTAAGTGTTTCATCCACCCCCGCTCTCCCCTACTGTCCTACAACATGCATACTATTATGTTAATACTGCACGATCAATGCAGTGCAATCATAACCAACTTGTATAGCGAGTGCTGGTGGGCGGGGCGGATAACATCCTCTGGCAGTCCACGGGCAGTGTGCAAAGCATAGCGGAGAAACAGTCCCTTAAAGGCTTGCGCTTCAGCTTTGGATCAGCTCCACGATGATGCTCTGCTAGGTCAATAAAGGAATACTCACACCATGTAAAGCTATTGATTGTTTTTACAATGGTTAGCAATATTTCTCATTTTGTAAAGAATGCTACGGTAATTGTAGAAATGTTTGAATGCACACTGAGTTATGTGGAAGGCTAAAGCAAATTGTGTTCTCTTCTAACTCTTTTAGGTCCTAATGGCAAGTTGATATGCAATATTTATCTAATTATTGAGTCATGATGACTACTGAGGTTATTATTCTAACAAAATATGTGTGCGTGTATGATGAAGATGTGTGACCTTTTAACATATTTACAACTATACTTATTGTAAGTCACTGTGCATGAAAGCTTTTGCTTTACAGTAAATGTAGCAATGGAACCTTTGACCATATGCCACACGGTATCTTTCTTTCCACAGAAAGGAACATTTTACACACAGGCCCCATCAAGGCTTCACAGCAGAGATGAGTGAGGAGAAAGCATCAGAGGTTTTGGACAGTGGTCCTGCAGACGTCAGTGCCATTCCCAACGGGAAAGGCCACGAGGCTGTGGGTGATGCCCTGACGTCAGCCAAAACACCTGTGGCAGAGGACAGCAGGAAGTGAGTATAGTTCTGATTAGCAGACACGTCTAGGACCGCCTGCAGCGACTCCTTAGACGCAGGAGGGGTTGTAGAGTAGAGTGAAGCTTTAATTGGGCTTGCAACAGCATGTATAAATAAAATGAACCATAATAAGTTCATACAATACAGTACACATACAAACGAATAGACACAGTTTACTGTCACTAGCATTTTTTAATAGGTTTGGCAGAATACTTACAGGTACTTGTCTTTGTGAGATACTATATGTCCTATAGTAGTCATTGCATGATACTAGTGTGACCTACTGCTCAGCAGATATGTACGTCACGTCTTTTCTAAGCCTGACACCACATCACATGCTACAATGTTCCCCGAGCACATCAGGTGAAAATGAGTATACCGCTTGTTTCTCACTTCCGACACGGGAAAATACTTGGTTTCTCAGAATATTGTTAATACTTGTGTACAGCAGGTTCCCTCCTGCAGAATGTAATAATACTGTTATTGTTTATTATTGTTATTTTCCTCTCTGTGCTTTTGATGGACGGCTTTATTACCTAATAGTGCTCAGAATGCCAGGTACGGTGCCTGTGTGTATACAACAACGATAAGTGCATTTGAGGTGCCATTTTTAGCTAATTGTTTTTGCAGTGACCATGAGTACAAATGATAGCAGTCAAAAAAAGGCACAATAGAACCATCGTTTTTGTTCTAAGAATATTAACTTTTCTTTAAGATAAAAGCATTCTGTGGCACTTGTTGGTGGTCCTTGAGCGGCTTTTATACTAATACTCTCTTTTTGGTTAAATTGAGATAAGTTGTGTTAAGGCTCTTTACTTTGTGTCAACTGACTGCACTTAACCATTTAGTTCACATTAATACTTAATGTTAACCTTTATATTATTTACAGTAATATTATAATATTGAGTAGACTGTCAATAATGTTGCACTTGCGTTATTTCTGCTTTTCAGAAGCATATCAGAATATGACAATTAAGAAATAAAATGTTGCATCAATAAGTTCATAAAATATTACATAATATGCCTTTTCTTAACTGCGCCACATCAACATCAACATCAACATGCATACCGTGTACTTTAATGTTTTCTGATGATCAACTGTGAAACTACAACACACGTGACACTTTTTTTGACACTTTTCTAGTTTTTTATGAAGTGAATAACAATAACTTGACTCCATACAGGAAACTACTGCTACATAGAATCATCTTGTCTGACAAAACATCTGATAGTGTCTCAAAAAGTTGTGTGCTGATGACCTATTGATGGAAAGTCCAAGCAGTGTAAAACCTTAAGTGAACAGCATACAACCCGATTCTTCAACAACCTGTAACAAAGAGGGTTCTGGTTCAGCCTGGAATAATTTAATTGCATAACATCATTGCATTATACGTATCTTTATATATTTTGGCCTATTGTGAAATATAGTGAAATATACTGTATTATAGTAATAATAATATATTCCTTATGAAGTAATATTGAAATAACCTTAAACTCAATCAACAGTTAGTTAATATTACTTTATCAACTAACTGTGATATGCTATGAATATTTACATTGGGAAATTTAAATAAAATGTTCACTGGCTCTTTTATTATTTTCCTCATAGGACACAGGATTCAGAAGCACACCTTGCAGAGAGCCAAGAGTTTCTTTCAAACATGGAGGGCAAGCCCGCCACTCGCTTCACAGATGTATGCAACCATACATTATTGAATGGGACTCATGTATAGCTATAATAAATAACTAGTTAATTAGTAGTATTCATTTACATAATACTCTGCTTATTTTCAGTTTGAAGGGAAGACCTCTTTTGGGATGTCAGTCTTTAACTTGGGCAACGCCATCATGGGAAGTGGAATTCTGGGACTGGCATACGCTATGGCCAACACTGGAGTCATCCTATTTTTGTGAGTTGGGCACTAACAAATCAATAAATTAATGAATGAAAACATGTGTTATTGGATCTGATGTTTGATCTCCCTTATGACAGTTTGTGACTGCTACTGTTCTCTTATGTGCTGAGAATATAAAATGGTACTTCTACACAACCCTGGCTTCGTAAATAGGAACATAAACAAAGTTTTGCAGACCGCACCACACAACAACAATCCTAGCCTTTATAAAGCAATTCATTGTGTGGGGCGGAGCTTCTGAAGGAGCACCCAATGGAATTGAAGGTAGAGGTGTTTTTGTTTTGATGGAGTTCAAATATTAACAAGCTTTCTCCAAAATGATTTACTATACCTTTAATTGTTATAGGCAATTATCTAGGCTGCATATTACATTTCTGAAAACACAAGAATGCACATAATAAATTCCAAACACAAATGCTATAATGCAGCAGAGACAATATGTATAGCAATATGTTTGATAAAAAATGTTACAATTAAGTTATTTGTTACAATTAATACATTTTCATCTATGTGGAAAAATAATAGAAATTAGTGATAACCTATTTAAGATTGAATTAATCACTTGGATACTAGCAGAACTGAAATTAAAATGGTAGGGCTGTGATAGCTAGCACTAGCTAACAGTAGCATGCATGTTGAATCACAAGGTTAAAAGTTTGTGTGTATGTGCATGTTTTCTAGCTCTTCCGGTCATCTCATGGGTGGTTCTGCTTGTACCTTTCTCACAATATTCAGGCTCATGTTTCTAGAAGGTAATTTCTACAGATAGCACAGGCACCATCAACACGTTGCTTTGTTTTGACACCTACAGTAACACCATCAGTGGCACTGCAGTGGCTCTAGAATATTCCAGGTATTGCACTGTGTGGAGCCTCATAATGCTATTCTATTGGGAATTTCAAAGTTTCAGCACTCCTGGATGGATTACAATACAAATTCTCCAGTATGGGGCATCAATGTTTTACATTTTTTGTGTTATTGCCAGCACTTGTTAAAACTATGTGCTCCACATGTTTCTTTAATCTTTTCAAACCTTTTTTGTTTTCCGATGAGAGCCTATCTTTATTAATTTTTTATCCTGATACTTATCCCATGACTTTTAATCCACATCTTTTCAGTTATATGTTGTTTAGCTACCCGTGACCCAGTAAAACCGTGCCTTGTTAATAACGTCTGGTGGATTTTCCATCGTTTGAAAGAAAGCTTCTTATTTTGAGCTGAGTGGTGTGACTGGGTTTTCAACCTCTCTGCTTGTGAGCACAGGCTGAACTTTATGTCAGCAATCTGTTCTGTGTTAGACACCTGTGTTAGAAAGGAGCCAATTTAATTCGCTACGCTAGGTAAGGGGAGCAATTAGTCTGTTATTCAATCAAACGTATTATGAATTCCTGCTATTATGCAGTAGACGATGAGTCACCGTGTGGCGGCCGGGGCGAGGCAGAGACGGGACCCATAGGGCCCGTCCGGCGGACTCTTGCCCGTGTCCCCAGCGCCACAAGCTGTTAGCTGATTTCCAGCTGTGAGGGTGTGGGGACAGGCTGGCGTTTTGCTTTGTTTGTTGTCGGTCATTTGTTTTTTGCCCGGATTGTCTGTGGCTCTCTCGTGTCTCTTTCTTACCATCCGCAGATGCACCAGCCATCTGACGCATTACACACTGCATGTCTGTCTATCAGACAGATGTCACCTGCTGTCATCCAATAGCATTGCATTAGATTACACTACAACTCTTTCAAATACATAACGCTCTTGTGTGCTCACATCATCCGGAATAGTAATCTGATTTGAATTAAAGATCCATACATTCCTGACCTCACAGAAGTCAGTTAGTCTGCTGTTTGTGTGTTCAGTAGGTTCTCCACTGACCTGTTCACCTACTAAAAACACTTGTGTCCTGCTATGAAGAATGAGGCAGGATTGTCAAGTGTTCCACTCATTGACTGTGGCTTAATATACTGTATAGATGCTGTGGGGCAATATGTGTTGCCTCTACATGTCTGCAGTCATCACAGCCTGACTGTGACTTTCCAGGTTCATGTAGGTACACTATAAGGAGTTGGTCGTTTTTTCCATAAGAGTCATTGGTGGAAAAGTGCCCCGTCATTTGACAGACAAAGTATGCAGTTCTATGTTCAGCTGGCTAGCGCCTGATTTCATGACACTCCTCGACTTGGTTGTTGTTGTTTTTGTTGGAAACCCGCACCACACCTGAGCGCTGGGTGGTTCGCTTGGACTTTATCTCACTACAGCCACATGCCCTTTTGGGCCCCGATCCCACAGGCCGCGCCTTTCAGCTTGCAAAACGCAAGGCGCACTGCACTGCCCGTTTCTGTTAGTGAAACAGTTTTAGACGTAGAAGTATTGGAAGCCTCCACTCCATGAATGCAGTGTGTTAGTTACAGTAAACGCGCCCGCTTCTCAGAAGGGCGCTTTTCTGTTCCGAGTTTCTGTTCCGATATTTTTTTCATTCATTTTTCATTCATTCATTTTTTTTTTTTTTTTTTGCCTGGACGCTTATACGCGAGGCGCCCAGGGCGCATAAGACAATTGAAAAAATATGCCTCTCACTGCATAAAGCTGGCAAGCCATGCTTTTGTTTCAGACACACAGAGTGTGCCTTTAAATGCTAGGCACAATGTCATGATGGCAAGAGGGTTGTCATACCAGAATGCAGGCCACAGTGCTGTAGCTGTTCTCTGGCGAAGGCTATTGCAAATGAGATTTGGATCTCATTTGCCAGTGGCGTGATATTCCACCATATGCAATCATTATTGTCTGCAGGCACAGAGGCCTGAGCTTGGAATGCGTGTTGGGGTCTGAGAGAGAGACCCAGAGCAAGGAAGACCCAAGTCTGTCAGCACTTCTGTCCTCCCACTGCCGTTGCACTGGTTGACCACAAGTCAGCTGTGCATTCTTCCACAGTGCCCGGACACAAAGACCATGTGAAAGGGCCCACAGTTGAAGTCGGGGTGAAGGACGATCGGCCTCTCCTTCCAGGGAGAGAATGAGGCTGTGTGAGAGAAGCAGAACATGGGAGAATGAGAGTGTGCCGCCAAGACTAACAAAGAAGGGAGAGAATAGTTGCAAGGAGGGGAAAATCATGTTTTTTCTCATAAGACCACATCAGGCCATTTGGCTCAGGGCTCCAACCAATCGTGGCTGCATGGAGCTAGCTAGGTTATGTGAACAAGTGACTACAGTATTGTCACCTCGCCTACCTTTGGATCTGACCTTTTCACCCAGGTCCAATGAGAATACATTTCACAATCTGCTTCATGTGCAAATTATCACATGAAATACAAACGACAAATCTGAAAACACAATTAAATTAACTCCTACCGGGAAAGATATTGACAAAGATCAGAACTGTTTCATGTGTGGCCACACGAAGGACACTCCAAACAAAACGTGTTTGGAAGCAAAGTAATTGCCAACATGTTGCCTAATGTACCGCATGCCTTGGTTCGACACTTTCATAAATAACGGTGTCAGATTTGTTCCCGTTTAAAGAAAGAGCGAATGAGAGAAAGGCATTATTTCTATCATTCTGTCGACTATAAATGTCAACAAGGCTGTAACAGGGCTGTGCAAATACCATAATGTTCAGAATAACAGAGCACACCAAATGCAAGTGCAGCTGACCGCCACAACCATTGCACAGGTTCAGCTGTGCATTGCCAAGGACCCTTTTGTCACATTGAAAGCAACAATGAGTGTAATGTAATGTAATGTAATGTGTAAATAGGTTTTAATTCCCCTGTTGCCATGGTTAAAACAGCGAGTCAGAGGAGGATGGAGGCCTAATGCTTCACAACCAGGTTTAGGATTTGTTTTATCTCTTTCACAGAGTCCTCCTCACAGTAGTGGCCCTTCTGTCATCATACTCCATTCATTTGCTGCTCAAGTCGTCTGGGATTGTGGGTACGTATGTATCCTGTGCATTATTGTAGAACATGACGTGTGCTATGCGCTATGGACATTGCATGAACCTACATGTGTAGCCTGTACACGTGGAACATCTTACGGCATCTTATGTGTGGAAACCCCAAGAATGGCATATACTCGGGTCAAGCACAATAGCTGTCAGTTCTAACAAAACCAGGAGAGATGAATGAAGCAGTGGAATGTTCCACATAAACGCTAAACACCTGTGAACCCCCGTACCACATTCAAGCCCCCTTGACAACCAGAATTTGTCCTCAGCAGGACACTTATTCCTCAGTATGTTCATCCACTTCCATTGTTTATCAGTGTTCTTTCAGCTTGTTGTAGAGTTGTAGAGATTAATTTCAAGTATGTATTGAAATACGTTTATATCGAACATGTGCATATATCATATATTATACTATACTATTTCAAGTGTCATTTCGTGTTTTTGAACAAAACATTTTGGTATGTTTTTGAGCAATGGAAGTCAGTAAGTGAATGTCAGCCAGTGACCAATGTCATCACGGAGCATGCAGTGTAACTGTGTGGGGCATGGTCCTCAGGGATCCGGGCATATGAACAGCTAGGGTACCGGGCCTTTGGTACGCCAGGGAAGATGGCCGCTGGCATCGCCATCACACTACAGAACATTGGAGGTGAGAGAGAGAGAGAGAGAGATTACGTCTAAAACACACACTGTACATGAATGAATATGTCTTTATGTCCTGTGCATGGTTGTCTTGCGTCTTGGCGTGTTTCCTTGGCTTGGGTGTTCAGACATTTGTTTAAGAATGTGCAGCTGTTATTTTCAAGCAGTAACCGGTTGTCCTTGGTATATCCTTGAAACCTTTACACATTTGGAAATTATTGCTGGTAGCTTGTTGACTGTAGACTGTTGTAAAGAACCTAAGCATGAGCTTCTATTACTTCACATCTCTCTCGCCTCCACAGCCATGTCCAGTTACCTGTACATAGTCAAGTATGAGTTTCCTCTGGTCATCCAGGCGTTCCTGAGGGTGGACCATCCTGCAGGGTAAGTGTGCTGCTGCATCTTTCTGACCTTCATTTCCGTTCATGATTCTCTCCAGCAGGAGCACTCTCGGGTCCAGTGAACACCTGCTTATCCAAATGTCACGCGGGGGATAAGTGCAGGTCTCACTGTTACAATTGCTGTCTATTTTTAGCTCGGTGTGTAGCAGTTACGCTAGCCAATTCTCCCCAGGAGGTCCCAGTGGGTGGCAAACTGGGTTCAATGGCTAATTAAATGCTTCTGCCGCTTTGCGAAATTATTTCAACATTATTTACGTTATATAGTGTACACAGTATATTTTGTTCTGATTATGTTATTCTACAATCTACATTATTATAGTAATATCTATTCATCCTTGGTATAAATGCTTAGTGTAAATACTATTCCAAGGCAAAATAAATTGGTGGGGTTGGGGGTTATGGGTAAAATAACATTTTGCCCTCTGTGCTGGGTGAGATATCTCAGCAGCCATGGAAATCTGTCAAGCGTGCCAGCTGGCAGCCTCGGTGTGCCCAGCCTGGCATGCAGCCACCCTCCACAGCTGATACAGGGTAAACGTGCAGCGCAGAGAAACACACCATCGAAACACAGAGAAGGACTCTAGAGGGAACTAGGGAAAACGGTCACCTTTGTGTGGATTGAATTGACAGTTGATGGCCCTTAACGCCGATGAGGACGTCCTTGCACACGTGCAGGAGTATTAGCAGTGAAATACGGAATGTCACTTATGTATCACAAACAGGACAAGAGCTGCAAGTGTTGTATGACGCCAAGTATAATGGTGACGATACTTAGGTCATTCATCAACTATTGACACAATTGAATCAATGTTAGCATTGCCAATACCTGCTATATTCGACTAGCTAGCGATGTGTGTACTCTATATGACAAGTGTCCATTACTATAAGCATCCCTTGTTCCCTGTTCCCTGCTAGACTTCAACATGCACTCAAAGCCTGCTAAAGGAATGATGTCACACCGCAGAACTGTTTTCCCAGGGTCTGGTTGTGTCAGGTGATGGTCTGGCAGTGTTGCAGTCAGATTTAGCAATGCAATTATGGCTATATGTTTTTTGAAAATGACATATTGCAGCGTGTGTCTCTGCTGGTTGTTTACGTGGGCGTAGAATTACGAACCATGAGCTATGGAGAAATCCTATTAATATAGACCAGCCAAATCCTCCGGCTGTGTGTGTGTGCGTGTGAGCATGTGCGTGTGCGTGTGTGTGTGCGTGTCAATGTAACACAGAGCTACTGGTGTTTATTGTTATTTAAGCATCCTGATGTATTTATAGTTGGTGTTGCTATAGTTGTTATGTGTGTGTGTGTGTGTGTGTGTGTGTGTGTGTGTGTGTGTGTGTGTGTGTGTCCATAGGACAGATGGCTAGGCAGCTCTATTGGGCAGATTGACAGCAGGATGGATGAGCCATTATGTCGTACTATAGCAAAAGGGGTGCATCAGCTGCACCATACTTTAGGATCTTATTGTGAGCTGTCAAAATGGTACGCTATTCAGCATGTTCACTCTGGCAGCACACATTTCATTCATTTACATATCTGATTTAAATTAAAGCTATTTTGATCATCATATCTGGTTGTCTTTACTGAGCTAGAGGATTATGGGTAAACAGAGTCGGCTTCCTGACACAACCGTGACTTTAGACCTCAGTACTAATTAGCCAGTGCATGCCAGAAGGCTTTCCCAATGTCCAGCGTTGTCAGGACGGCCAAGTCATTTGGCGTGGAGATGAGTGTAACTTGTGTGTGTGTGTGTGTGTGTGTGTGTGTGTGTGTGTGTGTGTGTGTGTGTGTGTGTGTTAGCCCTGGTGACTTTTACTATAATGTGTCAGCAGTAGCTGCTGAATTAGATGTATTTGGTAAGAAAGAAGTTGGATTAGTGTTCAGTTTGCTTAGTTGTTGGCTATAGTTGAGAAGTAGATATTGGCTGACTTTAAAGGTATAGATTTAAAAATGCTTTTTTTTGTCAAAATCTGTGAATTTATCCTCACCATTCACAAGATGTTCACTCTGTGAGCACTGAAAATAATATTAATAATAATAATATTAGTAATAATAATATGGTGTTCCTACACAGCCTTTGCTTTGTAAATGGGAATGCAAACAGACAAAGATTATGCATGTCCAATTTGGAGCTGCGGAGCTTCTGAAGGGAAAGGTGCTAGTCTTTCTAGCTAAAAAAGTGCAAACCAGCATTTCTACATTTTCCATGGATAAAGAGTCTCAATTGCTGGATTGCAGCCCCCACTGCAATCAATAATTTCCATGTGGAACATGTTTAAAATACCTTAGGCTTCATTGGAGCATTTAAGTCAAGTGATTGGTAATCCATCAAGTCACTCTATTTGTGTCTTTCTCTCCCCAGTGAATGGTACTTGAACGGAAACTACCTCGTGATCATTGTGTCGATCGCTGTCATTCTGCCTCTGGCTCTGATGAAACAACTAGGTGAGTGTTATCTCTTACATTTCCATATGAGTGTGTCCCTGTGCGTGAAGAGGCAGGTTAAATAATGTATCCTTCCCTTCTCTTTCTCCATCTGTATTTATACCTGACCTGTCCCACATTGTGTTTCAGACTCCTTTACTGTGTTCAGTTAAAGGTGCCACAAGCCTCACGTGTGTTTGAATCTGTAGGGGGAGCAGTAGTACATTGTGTGAGCCTGTAGGGGGAGCTGTGGAGAGTGTCTGCCATTCAACATTGCATCTTCACCTGTGTGTGGCTGGCGCTACTCTCCACAGGAACATCCACTGGCTGCGTTTCACACCAAAATAACCTCTTCCATGTCTTACCATGGGTTACCACCACAAGTGCAGGAGCTTCAAAACAGAGTTCAGTGTTTATTTTCCACCTTACTCGTCAACGATAGTCATCTGTGATGTGAACAAACGCAGTGTCTTTCGTGTGACATAAGTAAGGTCCCCTAAATGTCAGCACCACATTTACATCACACACTGTAGGTTCACTCGTGGTCAAAGCGGTCACAAAGCGGCACACCAGCCTTTCCAATGGGGTGACAAGATACCTTGGGATGATTTAAACATGAGGGGTTTTTATGCTAATAATAGAAGTGCTTCGTTTCACTGTTTAGGGGAAGGAGGGGATCCTTGGTCAAAACGTTTAGACACATCAGAGCAGCCTTTTAAGGAATCAACAGAAAAGCAGCAGTGCTAGTGATGGGTTATTCTGGGGCTGTGGGGATGTTGCTTGTTGCAGGGGAGGCTAGATTAGCATATTGCTCCATGTTAATTGAGGCTTAGAGCGGTGTTATCCTGACAGGCAGCGATGGTCACTGTAATGCCCACCGCCCAGGCAGATGAAAGCAGGCAGGGCTGCGTCAGCTGGGAGTGATGTAATGAAGCCTGCGTGTGTTTGTATGTGTGTGTTTTCAGGGTACCTCGGATACACCAGCGGCTTCTCCCTGAGTTGCATGGTCTTTTTCCTCATCGCAGTAAGTGTTGGATGGGCCCACCACGTCAGTCTGTGTGTGTGTGTGTGCGTGCGTCTGTGTCAATGGGATAGTGATTCCACTAGTTTCCCCTCCCGGCGTGACAGAGTTAGTATTCCCTCTCTGTCCCTTCCCATCTCTGTGGGGAGGGGGGGGGGTCTTTTGTAGCATACGCTCTCAGAAGAGCGTTGCTTCTGTGCGTTTCCCTGACCCACTTTGGGTTTGTGCTAGCTGTAATCCACACACGGTGCTGTCTCTCTCCCCCCTCTCTCTCCCTCCCTCTCTCTCTCCCGCTCTCTCTCTCCCGCTCTCTCTCCCCCCCCCTCTCTCTCTCCCCCTCTCTCTCTCTCTCCCCCTCTCTCTCTCTCCCACTCTCTCTCTCTCTCTTCTCCCTCCCTCCCTTCCTCACTACTTCTGTTCCTGCTGTCTTGCCCTGACTGGTCCTGTGTACGCTGGTAACACTGTGTGCGTGCGTGTGCGTGCGTGTGGTGCTTCACTTTCATCTCATCTCGTCTCCTCCTGCTCCCCCTACAGGTCATCTATAAGAAGTTCAACACGCCCTGTCCGTTCACAGACTTCTCCTTCAACGTCACGTCCGGCGTCGCTAACGTCAGCATGGCCGATCCCGGCGGGGAGCCACACCCGTCCTGCGTTCCTAAAATGATCAACATGAACACCCAGGTGAGGTGCTGGCGGCCCATGATGACGGGCTGCGATACATTTGGCTGAAAGCACGCAACACTGTGCCTCCGCTGAAGAGGCCCGGGCTTCATTACATTACTTTAAGGTGTTGATGGACTCTAGCTTATGTGAGGGGCTAAAGACAGGGCACTGCCTTTCCCTCCTCTGACGTATTGACCACAGTGTTGGGAAAGGCCTGACATTTCTCTAAGCAGCAGGTGCACCGTGACTCACAGCTACCGCCACTGGCAGTGATCTGATGAGAACAATATGTTAACTTAATACAGCAGGTTTACGCACCTCGCTCGTGCCTTTGTCAAGTATGTAAGTATGTTAAGTATGTTAAGTATGTATTGCCGTCCCTTAAAGGTGCGTGACATTTCTTTCCTGCCTGCGCCAGTGAGGCCAACCGTCGCTGCTTAGCAGCGTACGGACGGGCAAGGCATTCTTAAACAGGCTAATGCTGGTCAGTGGCCAGGTCCAAGTTAATCACAGGGAAACAATTAGCTCTCTGTGATGTGTCTGAGGGGAGTAATGGGCTGTAAAGTGCGAGGTTGGTGGTGAGATGTTTGGGGCGGCGCCACTGTATCCATGGTGACCTGTTGGGGTTCATTTTCAGACGGCCTACACCATTCCCATCCTGGCCTTTGCCTTTGTGTGTCACCCCGAGGTGCTACCCATCTATACAGAGCTGCGCAAGTATGTTGTCTGCTTCATAGCGCTCCACACCACAGTCCACTTTGTGCATGGCTGACCACGGCCCAGACATTTGATTTGAGATGCGAATTCACACTCAGAATGGCATGCGCTTCATTTCAGTTATCACCGTGCCTTGAAACACTTCTTCTTACAACTACAGAAAATAGAACACATATTCAAGACTTTATTGAGTATTTCATTTTAAAGTTGTATCAAATATTGCAATATTGTACAGCAAAACTTGTAGATTGTGTTAGCGGTGGTGTTGATGGTGGGTGCTTTGTGTGACAATGTCTTCTGATTTTAGCCCCAACCAGAAGAAGATGCAACAGATATCCAACATATCCATCACCGTCATGTATGTTATGTACTTCCTGGCCGCTCTATTTGGATACCTGACCTTCTATGGTAAGGCCTGATCCATGGCACTATAATCTCTGACTTGCTCTCTCCGTTTCTCACTTAGTCAGTGCTGCGTTCACTTGCTGCAGGCTTGTTAAGTGTTTATACCTTGTCATGGTTGTTGTCTGATTTGGGTTTTGTATGTTTTGTGTAACATGCACAGAGAAAGGTAAAGAAAATCTAAATTATATTTATACAACTCCTCTATCTAGTGGCCATTTTTTGCATTGCAGATGTGATATCTTTGATTTAATACACTGATAAGGCAGCCATATTTCATACCTGCCAATCAAGGTGATGCCAGTGATATTACTCAGTATAATATAAAACAGACGTTAAGTTTTTATTTAACCCTTGACTCTGTACAGTAATTTTCATTTCACATTTGCTGAGGTTGCCATTAAATGAAACTGTGAAATTATATGACATGAATATACAAGTATATACAAGCATTTACTAGAAATGGCAATCAGCTTTGTAGACACATTTTAAGTTTGATTTTAAGTAACAATGGCAAAGTCAATGGCACATACAAATGCCGATCTGGTTGTAGTCCACAACCAATATACAATGTTTCCCCCAAACTTAATATTGAGGTACGAAGCTACATTCACATACAACAGCAGTTCCCATCTGCTTCATAGTATTGTTCTCCTTGACATCACTACCATGTCCTGTGTGTGTGTGTGTGTTCTAGGCGAGGTGGAGCCTGAACTGCTACACACCTACAGTCGCATTAACCCGTACGACACTGTGATCCTGTGCGTGCGTGTGGCCGTGCTTACGGCCGTCACCCTCACAGTGCCAATTGTGCTGTTCCCTGTAAGTCCACAGCTGCAGTATAAGCTACAGCAGGTTTTATAGGCGCTGTCAGTCACATCCTCTAATGGCTTTCTCTGGTGTTGTGTGCGTGCCACCAGGTACGGAGAGCCATTCAGCAGATGCTGTTCCCCAACAAGACCTTCTACTGGCCACGCCACATTGCCATCGCTTTGACCCTGCTCACGTTCATCAACCTGCTGGTCATATTTGCCCCCAACATCCTGGGCATCTTTGGCATCATCGGTAGGTTGGCACTAACCTTTAAGCTCCACTCACTTCACCCTGACAATATAGGGAGTATGTATTCATCAGTGGTTCTAATTGTATAATCCTTGACCAGACCCAAACACATTGCTCTTATTCTTTGCTCTTGGTAGAACACATATCTGGCCACAAGGGGGCAGAGTGATAGAAGGCCACACACTACACACACACATATACTAAACTGTTCTAATCACATCAGTTATAATCTAAACACAAAGCTGTACAGCTCTGCTGTTTAGAACATTTTAAAATAGGCACCTTATGAGAATATAAAGCAAATGTATCATTATAAGTATACAGTATTCAATATAAAACATATTTCATGTTTATAATAATAAACTCTTGTATTATGTACCATTTATTAATATACAATTATAAATGAATTATACTTCAACAAGTTGAAGGTGTAGTGTAATTTGAATACTGAATACGTTGGAGGGACTGTATTTGAGATCATATAATGCACTGTTCAGAAAGCCTGTACTGTGTTTTAAAATGCAAACCCCTCAATACCCCCTCTAGCTATTTGATTTATAATAAACGAATACTTTTAGAACCATAATAATATGCTTACATTTTGGTGGGTTACAACTATACAATATACTATTTGTTGAAAAGCTTGGATCTGCAACTCACAAATACTAATGCAATATATCAAGTCCAGTCAAGTTAATTTATATAGGCCTTAATCACATTACAGTCTCAAAGGGCTGAACAGCCTACATTTCACATGGAAACAAGCAAAACCCCCTTAACCTGCTCCTCCCCCTATAACAATACTTTGTATTTATTATTTAGAATTACGGCAGTTATTGCATAGAATGTTTTATTTTGTTTATATATGGTATTTATTGAGTTATACTGTAGCTTCAGGTTAGTTGTGTGTACAACCATTTTATCCAACAAGCTAAATGATCAAGATGAATGTAAATCACTGCAGAATGCCACTTTACCTCATTTAGTTTTGTCATTGTTATTGTTATGTTATTACCAGGTGCTACATCTGCCCCATGTCTCATTTTCATCTTCCCTGCCGTCTTCTACATTCGTATTGTACCCAAAGAAGAAGAGCCCATGAGGTCTACCCCAAAAATCCTGGTGAGTTTAAATGACCTGCATTTTTGCAATGGCGTACAACCCGGGGTGGACGGGTGGGACATGTCCCCCCCCATATTGAAAGCAATAATTGTCCCATCCAAAATGTATCCCGTGAGGGAGAAATACATTAATAAATATAAAACTTTTATTTTGAAAGCGCGACCAGCAAAATGCGCCAGTCTCGCTCTGAAACAGATAGGCTACTTTTGTCTCATCTTAATGTCTGATTGGTAGAACAAGGTATGTTTTCACCAACTTTAAACTGTCTGCCAGAAGCCTGAACACTCAACTTTGGATAAGGTGCCTATGTAGCCTAAATGTTTCATGTAAACGACTTCTTCCATGATGCAAGCATGCATGGGTAGGCTTGAACCGCTTGAATCGTAGGCTCTTTAGGCAATATTCACAAAATGTGCTGATCATTTTCTGTTAAATTACAAAATCTTTTATAACTCATCAGAGATGTGTCCAGCTGTGTGACTTTTACATTCATTCTTCATTCATTCTTCTGCTCCTTGAATAGACCAAATTCATTAAGGCCTATCAGCAACCGTTTTTGTGTTTTTAGGCTAGAGCCTGCTTGCCCATATAAGTCAAAATATTAATTTCTGCAGCAAGTCTGTGAAAAGGAAATCGCAATTGATTAGGATTAGTGGTTATAATGTCTGACAATATTAATAGCATCTCCAGTTGTATTTACGCACCCCCCCCATCCCCCCCCCCACACACACACACACACAGGCACAAATGGGTGCATACAATTACACCAGAATGATTAACCCTCAAAATGTGCCCCCATATTGTGTCTGCCCTCCAATGTTTAAGTCACTCCTACGCCCTTGCATTCTTGTAATTGCATTTTTAATTGTTTAATTTATTTTGTCATAACAATGAGAGATATGAGCGACACCGTTACTAACAGTACCTGCAGTATGAGCTTATAAGCTTACCCTCATACTGCATATTAGTGGTGTAACGGATCGTAGTTGATCCGTGACCCGTACGGATCACTTCCCACGGTTCACTTCCACGAGAACCACGGATTTATTACAAAGTTATAATTTGTATTGCCACTGTTGTCTTTTAAAGTAGCCTAAGAAATCTCCAGTTGCAGTTAAGAGACACGTTTTGAAGCGCTGAATCAATGTTGAGTTTTCACGTGATCGGGGCATGTTGAATTAAACTGGCTGCTCGCAAGAGGGCTGATCGTGCAGAGCGTATTTAGAGCTAAAGTGCCAGTGTTTTCAGTTGTCTTCTCTCTGCCGTGCTTCGCACACTGTGCAAGGATTGCCGTGGGTTTTACCCGCTTTGCCGGTACTAATGTGGAGAATGAATCAGGTTTGCATTCATTGTGCTCGAGTGTGCTGGCTACGAGGAAGATGTTTACTTGGTTCTTCATTAAATCTGTGTCATCTCTTCTCTCTTTTTCACATTATCTAATGCTCTCTTCCAGGCTGTCATCTTTGCTGGAATAGGCTTCCTGTTTATGATAATGAGTCTCAGCTTCATCATTATTGATTGGACGTCCGGGAGCAATAAAGGGCACTAGGCTCCACCTACCATCTACCTTTGGCATTGTAATGTTAAGATAGTGTTCTGTGTTGTACTTTTTAATGTGTTTGTTTCATATGTGTTGTTGAAGATGCCCTGTATGTTCCAAACAGCAAAGCGCTGGCCACAAAGTAGTCGTCTACAGTTCAGTAGGGCTTCTTACCAACCCTGACTAACATTTTCTCTAAGAGGATGATGCTATTTCCAAACACTGACCACAAGGCCAGGCCAGTCCGCTTTCTTGGTTGTTAAATTACTAGTGTATTTTGTGAAGAATGGACCAGGTTCCATTAGGTTGGCTGTGGAAGGAAAATGTAAACAAACTAGAAATGTCCTGTGTCTATAATGAGGCAGGTCAAGTGAAGCGTTTGTGAAGGTCATATGTGGAGCTGCCATTACCCTTCCCAATCCCAACCCTTCAGTTACTAATAACTATCTGCAAACTATTCAATGTACAGAACTAAGGTTTGTAGCTGTCATACAGTATTCTGTACTAGAACATCAATTCCATTCTTTTAGAATATTTATGACTATTTAAGTTATTCAGATACATACCGTACATACAGTCTGTGCAGTTGCAGAGACAATGTGTGGCATTTAAAGATGACAGGCAGACAGACAGGCAGAGAGAGAGAGAGAGAGAAGTTGAAGGAGTCTTTGGCCCCTGTTCCACCTGTGCTGCTGCTATTTCTATTCTGGCTATAGGTGGCGCTCACTTGTATGCCTCAGAGGACAGGGGACAGAGATGTACAATATGTGAAACTATTGTATCACATATCCATGGCAATGTATTATAGATGTATATTTTTCAATAATCTCTGTACTTCATTAAAACCTCACAAGTTACAGTATACCATGTTTGACTTGAGAGGTGGTCTTCCACAACACGTGTTACCAAATGCATATTGCCAGCTTAAAAGTAATATATTGAAATGGTGTTTAGATGTTTCAAAGTACAGACAACTAGAAATAGTGCAATAGCTATATGTTCTGTAAGGCTGTCTTCAGTGTTGCACAAAAAATAATACTGAAGTCTGGTTAGGTTGGACTGGGTTGGATTGCTTTATTATTCTTAAACAGTGAAGCAAATATGGAATTCAGACTCTAAATGTTCTAAGTCGAACAAGGATGGTTTTTGCTTGGATATTTGATATGTTGTTTATGAACATACAAATAATCAGAGATAACCAAAGTATATATATATAGTATATATATATATATATATATATATATATATAAACCACAGGGTAACTTCTAAGTGGATAGTCAAGAGTTTGGTGTAAATATGGTCATTTTCGGGGCTACCTTTTATCTCTATGGAAATGGGCATATTTTGATGCCATAAGCTCAAAACAATGGGACCACTATCTCTACCAACATTGTAAAGTTGTTGGCTAGCTATAACACACTCACCTAAAAGCACAATTTATTAAATAACACCCATTAATAATTCAACATGAAAACTAATTATTTCTTGAAGGGTTGTTCCTTTGTTTAACAAAATCTTAGATATTGACTTAATTACCATAGAGAAGATCTTGAGGAATTAGAAGTGTACTAAGGTAACATGGTACAATCTAGAACTTGAAGTTAACGTTCTTGTGCTTTTCATTTCTAGTTTTTCCTCTAGAAATTCAGTTATATCCCTTAACTTTGTACTGTAGATTGCACAACTAATTAATGGATGTACTGTCAGGAGCTTTTAAGTGTTAGTGTTGTATACAAAAAACAATAACTCTACTGTATTCAAATTGTGCTGATTGAGATATGTATTATTACACCCGGGACCTATGATCAAATGAATAATTATAGTGTTTGTTGGGTCTCTTAATATGAATAGATTAACTGTTGGTTGGCCAACAGCTGGTGTTTGTCTGTTTTTATGTTTTTTAATTTTATAGTGATTTGAGACATAACTTGTCCCTGTTGTTGCTTTTTGGAATACAATACTAATTTGGAACTACTAGTAAGTGTGTACCCGTCTTCATTTAAAATGTTTTCTTTTCATTATATAAAACCAGACAATAGTGAATGTAGTATGTGTATTGTGCAAGTATTATCGTTTTGTGATTAAGCCTAACACATCTATCTGCATTGCCACAGTTGTATAAGGAGGTAATCATTTATGCATCAGTTGTTTGAACAAACTTCAGTGTGGACAGTGTTTATACAAAGACTGGATTGACCTCTTCCACATCCTATCCCACCACAAAGTTACCGCATAGACCTTCCTTGAGTGTTATTCATGACAGTGCGGTCTTAAAGGTACACTCGATAATTTGTGCCTTGTGGCTAAATGAGTGTTACAGAAACAATGTTTTGTTTGAATGTTTGAGCATACATGCTCATTTTACCATACCCTATAGCTATTAGTATTTGTACAATACTGTGAGCTAGAGCAGAAATTGGTGGTTTCATTTGATAAGTTGTTGACACAATCTGGTGGTATTAGAAATGTCTGGCTCAATGGCATGTGCATATAAAGTGTGTTAACACAAGTAAGTGAGAAACGTATATCACTGGAAGATATATCGTTTTCATAAGAGCTGATACAAGATGATAACTCTTGATGTCTCATGGTCTGGTTTGTGTTCTGTCCTTTCTTTGTGAGTTATTGAAACGTGTGACTGAATAGTAACATATTAAATATTGATGTCAGCAAACATTTATAAATAATGTATATAAATGTAAACCCTTTATATTCTATATGCATATCTAGTTTGTATAATGTAAATAGCAGGTACAGTTTAGATTAAAAATATAAATGTGATAATTTTGGAAGTGCTTTTGACTATTTTGCCCTTCAATTTATGTCTCTATTTTCTTGTATCTCAATATATTTTAATACAGTTATTGTACTGTAAACAATGTTGCAATAAAGATAATGATGTAACATTATTTTGTCAAATCAATGGCTGCATTTTATTTTCACTGAGATGGAAATTAATCCACTAGATGCCGCCAAACAACTGTGGGATTTTGGTACACGTTATTCCATGATACACCTTACACGCCATTGTATGAATACAAATAGTTACTATTACGATTACTAGCCTACTAGATTGATTTTTCTTTCTTATACCTAGTGTGTCATAAATAGACCCTATTCTTATTTTATTCCAAGTCACTTGTAAGAGCGCGTGTGCGTGTAAACTACATTTCCCAAGATGCATCAGAGGTGGGCGTTTTTGAAAAGGCTGGCACTGCTGATTTGGGAGGTGACAGTGCTGTCTTCGTTTAGTCTGGCGTTGGGGGAACTTCAGAGTAGCTACGGGTGTGGCTTTAAACGTGCTAAATCTCAACGAAGGGAAATAATGCATAACGGCATCGCAGATTAAAAGAGCAAAGTGGCTATGTGGATGTAGGTTTAACACTTCGTTGGTTTTGGAATCTGCCTCGGTTACAGTAAGCAGCTGGAATACTTCTGAACTTCTTGGGACATTTTTTGTGAATAACCTGTGCTGATGACTGGCTGAAGGATTTCGCGTCTCTTAAAAATACCCCATTTTAAAAGTTCCACAAAGTTATTGGCCCACCTGACACCTTTCTGTCCGTTTGAAGTTCATCCCTGGTGTTAGATTGTTGACGGAACAACGACTCTTCGGATTACCCTGAAGGAGGCAAAAAAATTGTCCACATATTGTCCATCACTATTTCCCCTTTTTTCTGATAATTTTTCCTGGACGAACCAACCGTTACTATCGCAAAAGGAAATCACAGCATAACTTGGCTGAGGAAAGCTTTTATTTTTTAATAAAGGCTTTCAAACAGCTGCAACCGTCAACACATTTCTCGTAATATATTACCATAAGCTGCAGACCTGAAGCGCGCACTAGGAACCATGGGTTGTACAGTAAGTCAGGAAGATAAAGCGGCGGCCGAGAGGTCCAAAATGATTGACAAAAATCTAAGAGAAGATGGAGAGAAGGCAGCAAGGGAAGTGAAACTGCTGCTCTTGGGTAAGTAACCTACAAGAATCTGTCCTCTTCGTTTTAACGTTGATTTGGAACAATACAAAACGTAGAATAAAGATCTCTCTCTCTCTCTCTCTGGTGCCCCTAAGAAGTGGTTTAATTTATACTGTGTGCAAATGTAGGTCTATTTTCTTTAACATCCTGTAAGGCTCAAATAAAGCTCTGTCCAAAGGTTGTGAATATTTTAATCATATGTTACTTCAACCTATGATTTCAATACCGTGTAGCCTACAGTCTAGCCTACTGAATCTGGTAAAACTTAATGTTACTGATGTTGTCCTCATTCCTAATAGAATACTGTAGGTTACCTTCAAAAAATTGCATCTACAACATCTCAACCTTCAAATAAGTGATAATGTTTTGATGACAGATCTAGGTCAGAGGCAAATGTTCATCTCACATTCAATGTGTGCATTCATTGTCTGAGCGAGGTGTCAACTGTCCCAGGCAAGGCATCGTAAAAGTCTCTGTAGAATGATCTAGGCTAGCGGTGTGTGAAGACAAGGTTGGTGGCCACTAGCTCATCTGGCATGTCAGGTTAGGTGGCCGCTACCTTTTGTATTTACCCTAGAAGCCTCTGTCCCGTGTTTCTAGGTGTGTGCATGTTTTCATTCTGATCATTGTTGTAGAAACACTGGAGCCTCCATCAAAGTGTAAAGTACAAACAAACAACACCAGATCAAATATTACAGTCAGCAAGAACCTTCTTTAGTAGCCTACATTTTGGCAAATGAATGCCTTTTATTTGTGAGTCAAACACTGCCTAGGCCTAAATAATTTGCCCATAATACCATAGTAAGTGCTTATTGCCAGTACTAGGCTACAGGATGAACTTACATTAGCCTTCATGTTGTATCTCCCCTGATCTCTGAAATACACATTGTGCCAGACATTGCATTGTCTGTGTGGTAATTAGGGTATTGAAAGTGGGTAATAGAGCTCTCATTGTTTTTTGGGGCAGACTCGCACAAAAGCTTCACAAATGTTTACACAAATGTGCAAAACTGATTGAAAGCACAGGTTGAGATTTCCCACAGTTATAACAATTTGTACTTTTAACCTCAAGTACTTGTTTCCTATTTCCTTCATCTGATCTTTGGTTCAAACTATTAATAATTAGCCAAGAACTCAAGTGACCATACGCATTGGTTCATGAATTCAGCATGCAGTGTGCTGAGAAGGCGTTTAATTATGTGATTTTAATTGAGAAGATAAACAAATGTACAACACATACTGTATGGCTACTAAGTATGGGTTTTTAAAAGTTTAGTATTTGTTTTGACATGGTAGCCTTTAGTGATACGTCCCGCTAGCTAATGCTATTCATGTTTTACTATAGCCGTTTGATCGAATCAAATAATATGCACACTGCAAGGTCTTTGAGAAAGCACTTTTTTTAAGTCATGTCCCTGGCTAACTGGCAAATTACATAGTGCGCTCTGTAGTGTAGGTTTCATGTCAGTAATCACTATCGGCTGCAGCGTGTGGGGGTTGAGAGGAATTATAGGATAACTCTAGTCCCCTGCAGTCTTGCACAAAGCCTCAGGTTACACCAGGTAAACATGTGTAGTGCAAAGGCCATGCTGCTGCATGTGAAATAGCCTACAGACGAGCGATAACGTCACTTGTATCACACAGACGTATGAACACTGTGATCAACATCTGCTGTGGCATTTTACTGTGTGCTTCCACCTTTTTAGTTCAAACGTAAAAAAGCCAAATGTGTTATTTGCAGCTGCATTTGTCTAAATGCTCGTCTGCCTCAACATCCTGGCTGTTGGTGGTGTTTCAGGCCAAACGAGTGTTGCTGTTTTTTATTCTTTCTCAATGCTGTCACAATGAATCACGTCATTAGGATGCACATCCTATGCCTCTCTTACGTGTGCATTGTATCCTCCTAGAGGTGCTATATCACACCTCAGAGAAGTGCTTACAGCCCTCACATCTGGTGCTGGGCAGCTGAGAAGTCTTTCTACTTTCTCCTTATAGCCCATGGAAAAGCATCTTGTCAATTTGACCCTTCATGAAGCAAAGTTAAGAGACTTGGCGAAGTGCTTTGGAGTTCAGAAGTACTGTATAGACCCCCACTGCTATTTATAGGCAGACATAAGGAAGTGATGGATCTCTTTCTGCATCACTGCTTGCCTTCAGAGAGGCAAATAAGTCAAAACGGAAGGCTTTTTTGTCAAATGCTGGCGCTCTTTATTTTACCTGCTAGGAAAACAATGCGATGTGAGTCAATTTAGAAAATGAATAGAACATTGAAAAAAGGTAAAATTGCATCTGAGTCTGGACTCATTAGGGCTGGGTATCGCCACTGGTTTCCAGAATCGAGTCGAATCCGATTCACAAGGTCCCATATCGATTTTTATTTTCAATTTGATCCAATATCAATTCGGTTATGGATTTTTCAGTTACAATTAGGACTCTACAGTATTTTCCATTCTATTTGCCCTATATTATAATTAATAATGTCTTTGTATACACGTTTAAATATTTTTGAGCAGGAATACAGCTCATAAAAATAAAATCCACTTTTGGATTTTGGCAGGCATACACAATTTGACTCGACACTGCTCGACCACTCTAAGTTTAATATACAAAAGTTATAATTGTTCAAGGTTAGCAAATATGACATTTGGGATATTTGAACTACATTTTCTGTTATTCCCAAATGTTCATTTGTGGTTTGAAAATTGAACTGATTGCAGAAACAAGGACCCAGTATGTTAAATGTGAGAATATGCAGGACATGTTTGCATCTACGGATAGTGACTAAAATAAACTAACTCTTACTGTATGCTAGTGTGCACACAGTAAAGCAATCTGGCCACCAGATGTGGGAGTGAAAGCCTTCTGTGCTGTGAAACCTTTTGCCTTTTCCTTTACAGTTATTTTGCTTGACAGGGATGAAGTGATTAATGGAACAAGAGATGAAAAGGAAAGCTTAGTTCTAAGCAACTGAAGGCTGATTATATTCTCCACTAACAAACTGGTCTATTTTGAGTCAGAGAAACAACTGATATGGCAGCTCTGTTATTAATTTCCACTGGGAATAAATTGAATGTTGTGCTTTTATGACATGATGCATATACAAGACATTTACAGACACGCATTATTGGTTCAATTTATGGCCCAGTTATTGCTGCAGTGTGGGAATTGGCTTGGTTTTTCATTGAATAGTTAGTGTCGGTCAATGATCTCCACAGCATGCCACTACAGTGTCTCACTGTTGTTTCCTGCAACTCCGAAGAGTCCCAGATCAGGTCAATGTGACAGCCATATTACATCAATTCTGTGCATGCCATGTTACAATATATCAACAGCTTTGAACACAATCTTTCAGTAAGCGTGTTACCGACTTTTTCAGGACAGCATTTTCCATATATTAAGATTTGTGCTTTTGACCACAGACAGCAGAATTGTCACGTGACCAATCATTTTCATTTCCTCATGCTTGCCAGCTCTGCAGGGTATCATTTTGGCACAAGTACAATATGTTCCAAATAATACCACACTTTTTGTATTGCTGATATTTGGCCTGATAGACTAAATGAAAACGAATTCACCAGTAATGCTGACTGGTCACTCTATTAAACTGAACATACTGCATTGTGGCCATCGCTGATATTATATGAATGCTTTTCACCAAATAGCCATATGTTTGAAACTCTATTCTAAATATAAAGGTGATTTGTGTCTCCTAAATGATGGTATAATAATTTGTTATTTACTAGTTATTTATTAACATCTCTTCCAAGTTTGCTATTTCACGGCTCTGTGGTTCGACATGAAAGTACTATTCACGAACACTCCAGTTCCATAAAGTCTTTGTAGATGCATTCAGGTAAAATGTATGTTTCTGTAATTGGAAATGTTTTTTTATTGCAGCTTTTGTTAAATCCCAGAGTGCTAACTACAGTAATTAGTTTTTAGCCCTAAATGTAAAATGTGTGTTTAGTTAGATCAACGCTGTCTCGCTGATCTATGGTTCAGTTCCCTGTACTGTACAGAGAGCATTCCCTCACACCTGACCTGCTGTCCTCCAACACTATGAACACCTGGTACGCACGCACGCACGCACACACTTTAAATTGTACATCTACACTGATGTGGAGATGAGTGATAGAGCTTTACAACCTTTCATTTATGATATAGCCTAGTTTATATGTTTTGTAATGTAGTAGTAAGGTTGCGGCAAAATAGCCTACTTGTTCCTGATTGGGTGAATCCTATTTAACCACGCGCACACCTCAGACATACAGTAGCTCAAGCTACTGTATGTCTGAAGGGAGAACGTGTATGTACGGTAAAGTGCATATGGGTGGTTGCCTGTGTGAGAATGAGGGGGCACAGGACTAGCAACGGACCTTTCTAAACTTGGTCTTGAGTGGAAATAAGAGCGTTAACATGTATGTTCGTGTTTTGAAAGCTCTATTTTTCTGCCATAAAAGTAATATTTTTCTCCTGTGTTGATTGCAGAGTAGTTACACAAACATATATTCAGGCTTATGTTGAACAAACAATCAGACAGGCCCAAAAAATATAATTTCAGACCCCATCCATGTTCTCTATCCTGACTACTAGCTTCTGTAATTTTACTTAAACATAATGTCAACGTTTTACATTAGACATTAATCTTTGAAGAACACCACAGCAAATGTAGTAATTTTGGCCACAAAAAGACCTCAGCGAGATCTTGTAGGGACTACACTTTGCAAGTTTGCAAGGTAAGTTACCTCCATCTTATATAAGCTCAAAGGATGATAATGATGACGGAGACATGTTTCTATTGCCAGTCTCTCCATGCGGTCAGTTGAGCAGACACATGTAGCTATTCCCTCTCATTATAGCTAAAGGCTGCCTTTTACTGTGTGTTAGGGTAATTACAGTAGGCTGATTACACGGACGTTGTCGTGTTGACCTGTACCATTGGTAAACATCTCTGACATCTTCAGGCAGCGCACCAACTCTCAGCAGTCGAGTACAACTGGATTGGATGTTTATATTCACATCAAGGACAATTTGTCAGAATGCCGTGCAACCATAAGCCTGAGATGGTACTTGTTAAGTGTGCCCACTACCCCGAATTGTTGGAAAGCATGACCGTGTTTACTCGCAAGGCTGCTACGCTGTCCAATTAGCAGAATGACGCATTTGAAGGTGTGTGTGTGCGTGCATAATGTGTGTGAAGGGGATTTGGACATGCTGCAATTACAAGAGCTCTGATGATAATGCCTGCTCCTGTAGACGCCATGTCACAGTGCAAGTCTGCAGGGAGTGAGCTCCACTAACCAATATGCTCTGGTAACACCCACCTCTGCACACTGTACTAAACCCCTGCTGCGTATGTGCTCTGCTTTTCTACGTATGTGCCACAATACCATGATGTGATGTGTGGGAAAGCTTCTTTTCCTGGCATGGTATTGTTTGTGTGTGTGTGTGTGTGTGTGTCTCTTGATGTCTATGAGAACTAAGCGTTCTGTGTGCTGCCCACTCTGTTCTGTGTGGCGTTTTAGCAGCGTTTCATTCAAGCTCTGCTTTCACCACGCTGTGAGGATGTAAAGATGTAAGCTGAAGGACGTATCTGTCTTTGCTGGTTGATAACACTTAGCTGTAGATAGTGTGCAGATAGTCACGCACTGCAACACTGGAATGGTTGGCTAGCACAGGGCAAATACACACCAAAACAACTACACTGGTGCTTTTTGTGTCAGTGACCTGGGCAGTTGTTGGATGTAGATTATTCTGTATTTCTCTCTCAGCTTGTGTGTGTCAGCAGGTTGTTTGCTAGCATGCTCTGGGGAAACGAGAAAGCTTTGTTTGTGACCTTGGACACATATTTTATTCTTTTAAGTTTAAGAGTTTGATACTTATTGAATCCCTTTTACACCCACACATTCTCTGAATTAATTTGATTATCTCCTCCTGACATTAAACATTCCCTTTATTTAGGACAACAAGCCAGTCCCCTTATTCACAAACTGGGTCACTACATTCAATTGCGCATGTGATTCACTGAGTGTTCTTGTAGTATTTCCCTTATAGAATCACACAGATTCTGATAGTTCAGATGGTTTTATATTGAACATTCACTTTTAAGTGTTAATATGTTTTTAAATACAACAAAGAGCAGAACTATTTGCATCATTTATATATAGTTATTTACTGGTGTAAGACACATGGTCTATTTCTAGCAATCCGCCCTGTTAAACGGACGTTGTGTATAAATGCAACTAACGCAATAGCTGGCAGCTAAGTGGCTGTAAAAAATGACCCAATGAATATTTCAAATGAAATATCTTCAACTATATGACCTAGAGCCTTCAAATAAATGGTCAAACCTTTGCTATGAAAATGACCATTGACCAGGGCTGGGTTGTAAATGGCTGGGATCCAGACTCTTTCAGAGTGAACAAAAGGTGTAGGGGGAACGTTGATGCAGTGCCAGACCAAGTCATTAAACACACACACACACAGTGTAAACCATTATCCCCATCCATCCTCTTGCTCCATTATAGGAAATGAGCTCATTTGACTTCCCCTCCTTGCAGGGCTAACCTGCCATTTCCTTCATTGGAACGTCCAGAGCTCCTTGGTCCCCCAAGGGACAGAAAGCACTCTGAGTTCAATGCCTTGTATACCAGTAGGACTCCACCACACACACACACACACACACATATCTGCCTTTATTTTCCTCTTGGCACCCATGATGTTAGATGAAGGGCATTGGAAACATACTGCCCTTTGAAACTCCCTCCAAGACAAGACACCGTGTTGTTGTGACGAGTGAAGGTGAAGGAAGACATTTACTTTCCTCCACGTTCATTTTCCAACATCCAACTCCCTCCATGATCATCAGAGCAAATGAGAAGATGAAAGACGAGAACCAAGGATGGGCTTCAGTTTATATTTAGCTCAGACAGCCGCTGGACCATTAGCTGTGCCTCCGCTATCACTTTTGTCCTCTGATTCTCCCCCCCCCCCGCCCATCCAAACAAACTTCCTACAGCTTTTCAGCATTGATGAAGTCAGTGGTCTAATCTGCATCTTTGTGAATCACCTTTCTTTCTTTCTTTCTTTCTTAAAAGTCTGAATTTATCTCTGCTGTCTGCCTGCTTCAACCTTTCTGAGATGGCGGTGGGGAGGCTGCCGGTAATATCTTTATTCCCCCCCCCCTTCCAATCCACATTACCTCAGGAAAGGTTTCCCAGAATCAGATTACGCTTTGTGTCATCCGGAACAATAAACTGGTGAGCTCCAGGTGAATCCTCACCTGCTGAATTCTCTCACACTATGTACAAATGTGAATTTGCTTTAGACGGTCTGAAGAGAAAGTGGATCCCGTCGTAAGTGAACAGAACTTCATCATTCAACAGCCCATTCTATAGTGATGGATGGTAAGAGTTTACTGAGATGTGTCTCACAATGGTACAAGCTGCCCTGCTCCAGCTGCTTAAACCTGCAGTTGTGTCTGATTGCTAATGCTATTGCTAATGCTAATGCTAATGCTAATCCTTGCATGCTTTCTGCTCAGTGCTTTTGCTTTCCCAGCTATACCCACCGCTATATGACCTAATGTCAATACCACAATAAAAATGGAAAAGAGGCAGGTCCATTTATTTTGGACTATAAAGTTAGACCTTGTTGTGAAGTTTGTATATCCCATCACCTTCCTTAACAAATGTAGCTCTTTATTATTAAGACCCTTGATAAATATACACTCATGTCACAAATGAGAATAAATTAGCACCTGAAATATTGTCCGTTTTGAGTTTCATTCTAAATTTGAGTTTTACACTATTTGTTTTTTTAATCATAACATACTGTATATCCGAAGCGTCAGAAGAGGTGTGCCATTGAAGGCAAGCTAATTTCTCCTGTGAGTTTTCAAGTAGTTGATTGCAGATGGAATTGTGGTAATTTCCTGTTTCAACTCTTCACTCCCCCAGCCTGTCGCTTCCTCTTGTAGATGGCTGCAGCAGCAAGTAAAACAGAAGTAGATGTTAATCCTTTGTTTGGCTAGTCGAGGAAACAGCACACCCATCCTGTGTCACTTGGCAGACTTTAGCTGTGAGCTTCAGACCCATGTTGGAACCTGAGATTTACACCATATTAAAAAAATACTCTTTTTGTTCCACATAGGGCAGCAAGGACTATTATGTGCGTTTGAAATGGTAAACATGGCTGTCTTGCTTCTCCACTTTTACCTTGCTCCTTTTACTGTTAACCTGTCAGATGCATTGTCTCAGTGTGTGTATTGTACAAGGTCAACAGCATGCTTCACAGTGGAATAAAAAAATCTGAAAAAAAACTCAATGCTGAAATATTGATCAGAGGAGATGGAACAGCAGCTGTAAAATGTGGAGCACAAAATAGTCTATGCACCATAGTATGCAAGAGTACAGTACATCGTGACTGATCTTCCAATCATTACTCACATTCAGTCACATTGTTCTTCATCTGAGCAAATACCTCAGGCTATTAAAGACTTTGTAAAGAATTTAAACAAGCCCATAAAGATTTTGAGAGGTTTGGTGTGTTGTTTTTGTTTTCCATCCCATTAAAAACCGCAATATGAACAGCAGGGCCCTGTGGAAAAATGTATATTTACCGAGTTCATCTATATCACTGGCAAAGCTGCCGTCTGTCTATAGGCCTACATCATGTGGGCGTATTCCATACAGATATGTAAGTGTTTGTGTGATATACAGTACAGTCTACTTTAGTCGCTTGTCTTCCCTTTCATAGCCTGCACTACATTAGAACAAGTATGATTCTGTGTGTTCTGTACAAGATGATGAGCTTGAGCTGTGAGTTCGATTATAGGAGTGCACCGATTGGCCGAATGTGGCTGCTTTTCACCTTGATCTGCGCAGACCTGTATAAATATACCTGCCTACATCTAGTTTTTCACCACCATCAGCAAGGTTTTCTTCTAGATGATTTTGTCATTTGGATTTGTCATCCTCACACACAACTTGTCTCTTACACTTGTCATTTGCAAGTGTCTCTCACTTGCTCTCATTGCGGTTCTCTCGTTTCTGCTGGTTGACGCTGCTCTGCATCGCGCGGTGTCAACGTCGCGTTGCCTTTTGTTGAAGACAAACATCGGAGCGCTTGCTTTGATGCACCTGATGTCCCCAATGAAGATGCGGCAGAATCATTGTCATTTAGAAATGCGATCTCATAGAAGTATAGATCGAGATTTAAATACGATTCATTGTGCATCCCTAATTTACAATGAAGCTGCTTATGTGATGTGGCTATGGATGGGTCTAATATATAATGTTGGTTTTTCATCCTCTAGCACACCGTGTAACGCATGACACTGATAAGTCACTTTCAACGTCTTGCCAAAATGATAATTTAGCCTAGCTAAATCTGGGCACTGTATTGTAAACGGCTTGTGAGCAATTGAGTTAAAGCACCTCAAAGTGGGTTCACTTAGGATTAGTTGAAGGTTGTGCCATTGTCTTCTAATGATTTGATTGACACTTTGCAACGCCTGACTGACCATCACTCTTCTATTGAGGGTTCCCAGCCTATTATGTAAAGCGAAGACAATCACAGAAGTGGTCCTTCCAATATCAGAATGGGCTACCAAATGCATACTATTAACTAACATTGTCACCTGACCCACTTTTTGTATGCCTGTGCATTTGCATGACGCACCATTACTTGAAATATGATTAAAAATAGAAGCTGCATCACCTGCATCGTGTACATACAAGTGACGACAACATGCTGGTGGTTGTCAAACAAAGTTGCTCTACCTTGCCAATGTCTCTGTTGACTCTACTTCACATGACGTAGATGGCTTCCTCTGCGACCTTCCTCGATGACCTGCCTCGATGACCTGCCTCGATGACCTTCCTCGATGACCTTCCTCGATGACCTTTCTCAATGACCTTCCTCAATGACCTTCCTCGACTTTGTGACCATTGTGTGACTTGTCAACTTCTTCAGTGCATTCAGAAGTATACTGTGTACTGTCCTCTGTTGAGAGCATGGGCACACACACACACACTTACTCATAATTACTGCTTCTGGTTAATTCCGGCTCAATTTGGTCATATTGCTGAAAGGGCTTTGATAGAGCTCAAGTAATAACAGGCCGTGACGTGGATCTCTGCCTGGAGGGACGAGGATACTGTAGGCTGACTCAGTCACTGTCTTTCAAGGGCTCCCTTACCAAGGTGTCTTCCATGAAATTCTTTAATCAAACCTACTGGTAGTCTGGGGACGTCTGGGACTTCTCTGTGTGAGGCGCCTCTGCGGAGGACCGCCGAGCGATACTGTTTCTATTTGAGCTCAAAATTAGCAAGAATGACTAGCCTTAAAATCCTAGCCAACCCCACCCTTTCTGAATTCATTGAGCTGCCCTGTCTTTGAAACCTGATGCCAGAAAGAGGAAGTGAAGACATTATTATCCCTTTTAATAAAATCCCAGGGTGATGACCTATATGTCTCTTTCTTGGCTCGCCTCGCTACAGTGCAAAAGTACAAACATCTAAATGCAAATGGCTTAAGGCATTTTCGGAACCAGTTAATGTCACAGGCTCAATGGCCCTTATTTTGATTATGATTTTGAAAGGTTGATCAAACATAATTTTTGATAGAAGCAGCTAATGATGCATTTTTTTTTATTGGTTTACTTCCTTTGGCTACCATTTTAATACTATACTGCCTTTTGAAATGTTCTTCAAAGTTTCAAATATGAACAATGCTGCATTTAGATTTGGCTTCTCTGTACTAGTGAGTCCAGGATCAGGCCAAGCAACTTCTGTGTGACGTCACCCATAGCTCAAGAATGGATTTGAACACTGCACTGTGCTGGTTCTGGCTGTCTCCATATTTGCAGTACCTCACTCCACCTGTAACACCGCCCCCCCTTTCCTTTCCCCTTCTATGCCCTATTCATTACAATGGGATTCGGATTATGTATTTTTAACCGATGAGTTGTAAAAAAAGTTTACCTTCAGTACAGTCATGAACTGGAAGCTATTGATCTAGGCTGTAAACATGTTTATTTTCACTGTAAATCTACCATTTTAACATGGGAGTTTAACTATGGGGATTGACTTCCTTTGCAGCCAGCCTCAAGCGACCATTCGATGAACTGCAGGGTTTGGCACATGGCGTTGTGTTCAATTCTCAGCAACACACCAGTCTATGAAATACTTTCCCACAGACAGTGGAGTTCATTGTGATTCAAGAGAGGCAGGTATTGATGCTGGTGCAATAGCGCAAACAGATTGAGAACCATTTGGCCTAGTGTCTGAGGTACAGTATGGAAAATGAACACGGAGGAATATAGTTTAAGGTTTCTCAAGGAAACCCCAGCCACGTTGAAGCTTCGCTCATTTCCTGTTTTTGTACATGATGGCGTCGCAGGTTAGCGTTCCCTCTCATGCACTGCACCCACTGTAAAAGTTACTGTCGGTAAGTGACAAGCTAGCCGTGGCCCATGTACAACTAGGGGTGGAAGCTTGCATCTGCAGCCCAAAGTCAGTTAGTGAAATGGCTGGCTGACCAGTGCGCAGGCTGGTGGACGCATGGGGCAGGCTGAACTAATGGTGGTTATGGCTTGCCTTCACCTAACAATTGGTCTGTAATTGTAGCATGCAGCTTCTGTCACAATGCCTTGTTGAGATAAGCTATATGAAAAACAGGGAATCACATGGTGCTTTTCCTTACTTCTCCTGCTTGGAGTAGTTTTAAAGCAGCAGTAAGGGAATATTTGACCTGCCGTTTCCATTTAGCCTGAGAATAATTGCCAGTTAGGCGACAGATTAATAAAAGTATCTTGATTTTATTTGTTGAAACGTCTGGCTTGCTGTTGGTCTTTATTGCTTTGGCATAATGTCTGAGCTAACAGAAGTACATTTTAGTCCTGTATGTGCTCCCAGTATGCATGCGCACACGCACACACAGCCAACCATTGGTTTATAAAAAAAATGATTCCGTGCATGGCTGTGTAAACTACTGAATGGACTGGACTTTTACTGTCTTAAAGACACACATGCTGTGATTAAATTAGGTTGTCAACACATCACTACTAAACTTTAAGTTGTCTTATCAGCCCAGACCTTTCTCCCACTGAAAGGATTATGTGATTGTTTTCACAGTGCCCTCCAAATAATAGGATTTTGGCCATCATTATCACATGCAACTTCATCTTGGCACGCTTCCTTCGACATGTTGACATTATGTGAACCATGAGAGCCAGGCACTGTTTCCAACAAAATGTGTCCACAACAAGAGAAACCTTGTTTGAGATCATCGCCACCCTACCTAGCAAATACCTTTTTATCTAAACTATCCTAAACCTTACTATGGAGAAGTAAGGAGAATAATCACTTGAGTCATTTGCTTGGTGTAGCTTAAAGGTGTGTAACTGAGGTTAAGTGTAATTTATTAGCTCCACCATTTAATTGAATGGCCTGCCTTTTAGCGTATATAACATATTAGGCTACTGTAATATTAGAAAAATATTACTCCTATTAGGTCTACAGCATCGAATATAGTCATCAAATGCCCATGTGCAATTTAGATATGTTAGCTAACTGCATTAACATGTACCCAATTCCAGTTGGAATTGGGTTAAAAGCCCAGCCCAAAAGAAAATGCTCCATACAAACACCACGATTGGAAGAGGAACGGCCAACCCGACCGACATTTCATTCCGAAGCAGAGAGGTAGTATAACCCGTTCCATTACTCGATTGAAAGAATACTACCATGTAAACGGTGGCGTTCTAATGCCCCGTCTTACGTTTTGTGTGATGCTGGCCGGTAAACTATTCTGCACACTGTACAATGGATGTAGTATAAGAAAGGTACAAAGTCTGGACAAATCAACTGCGAACTGCTCAACAAAAAAAAACACGGTAACCTGAAACAGTCAATCAGAAAGATTCCATTCGGAAAGACAAAAAAGTCTCGGTGTAAACCCCAATGAGACTCTGCCTTCCATATGGAACCATTGACCTCATAATTGGCTGATGTCCTCGGTATGTCCGAAGAGCTAAACTAAATATCCAGCATTTTGATCGTTGAATAGAATCCCCATTAAGCTCCATAGAGTTCCTGCAGGGTTTCCAGAATAAAAGGCTAGAAAATGTCTGGTTTGTACAAAGCTTTCAAACAAAGTGTATTGTCACTAATCTATTTGGACAACAGTTCAGGAGTGTGCTGCTAGCCTAGTAACAAAATACTAAATCATGCCAGCTAGCATATACTACATGAACAGTTAGCTAGTTGGCTCCACTCAAATGTGGTCGGCTATGTTCTGTCCCCTCCCCTTGGCTATGTCAGCTACAGTAGTTTAACTGTTGTTGTGGCTCCGCTACGTAATCGTGCATAGTGGAGTCATCGTTTCGTTTGCATGAAACCGCCGTCTGTCCTGTTCTTTTAAACAAAGTAGGCGAAGCAGCCATTTGGCTACACTAAAAATGATTATTAATGAGACAGAAGGACGTCTGAAGGAGTAAAGTGCATTTCAGTAATCAGGGCAGCTGGATATCTTATATGGCCATGGGAATGGGAGATAGTCGGACCAGGGAAGGGTTTAGGAGCCTGGAAGACTGTGGCAGGGAGGGAGGGAGCGAGGGAGGCTGGGTGAGTTGGGATGCAGGAGAGGTAGCTGTGGGTCTGGGTGCAGCTGAGCCTCTGGCTGCACTGAGGGATTTATTGTGATTTGTAATTATGTGGTTTTCTGTGGGGCCTCAGTTTTGGTGCGCTCCCACAGTGGAGCTCTTTTTAGCCAAGGGCACACCGAGAAGGAGTACAGAGAGAGGGTGCGGTTGGGGTCACTGTTAACCTCTTCCCTTAAAGCCTTAGAAGAGCCTTTAGACTGCCCTTAGCCACGCGAGAAGCCCCAAAAATTCTTTATGACTGGGAAAGAAATGACTTCACACATTCCCCTGTTTTTTTATAGCTGCTATTTTTATCTTGCAGTATACTATTAGTTGGGTTTTTTATTTATTTTTTAAGTTTACTTTTTTTTTTTTTTTTTTTGCTGTAAATATATTTTTGTTGCTTAGCTGGCTGCTTATTAATGTAATGCCTGTTTGTAGTATTGTTTAATACTGGTTATTTTGATGATTGTTTTGTTTGAGGAAAGGAAACAATACAATTTCTGTTTGAATCCTGGCTTCTGCCTAGAACTTTAATGTTTCCATCCCCCTACCTAACATGATTACATTATACCAAAGAAAGATGTTATTCATTTGTTGTTGTTTTTTTTAACTCCTCAGCTTTGAACCATGCAAGTTCAGGCACATATGCCATGCTACAGTATGTAAATTTCAGCTAGTCCAACTTGTATAGCGAATCTTCCCTGGGGGAAATACAGTTCTGCTTTATCTTATCTTAAATGACGACAGAACTGCAATGAGATAATGGAGAACAAAGCACTATCAGTATAGAGAGGGTATGCTGGTATGCTCATCTTAGTTCTGGTGTGGTTATTGCAAGCAGGTGGAATGGCTAGGAGTCATGTGTGTGTGAATGAGTAAGGGTTACTATGGAATGACTTGGCTCTCCTTGGCCTGGTGCTAACTAAGGAGGGTTATTAAAACCCAATTAATGTTTGGCTCTGATATTTGGCAGTAAACAAACATTCCACATACCATATCTTCAGTTATAAAATAATTATAAAAGGTTTTGTTCCTGTGGGCACTGGGAAAATATTTGATGTCCTTTCTCGACCGAAACCTGCAAGATTCACAAGCCTGCCTTCCAGATGCCAAAATATACAAAGAGAGAAGGAAGGTGAGCCACGTAAATAAAGGAACCACACGATAGCATCTAAACTGCTGAACAGAAAGAGGAAATGAGGAGGATTGCGTTGCTGCATAAGCTGTCACTCACTAAGCTAGTCGCTCAGTGAGTTGCACCAGCTGTGGTAAAGAGGCTGGACAGCTGCCCTGAGAGGCCTAGTAAGACCTAGTATCCTAAAATACATGACTCAGTCACAAGCTGTAAATCCCACATCCCTGATTCATTGCTTTTCCTGCTTTATCGGGTAAATACTATTTTAATTGTGGAGACCTATTGGACAAATAGTCTAAATGAATTAGATTATTGTGGGACACTTATGGGGTACACTAATTCATATGGTACTGTAATATTTTATGCATTGGCATTGATCAGTGTCTGTTAGTCTGGAGTAAGCACAGACATTGAGTCAAAGGCGCTATGCAGACGTAAACCTACCAACATAAGGCTGCCATGTTGAGGCAGGTGGGTTTCCTGTTTTTTGCTGCCCGTGGCTTTGCTTTGCGAGGCTTGCTGGCAGTTTAGAGCAATCTACCTCTCGCACAGTGCCGCCCATAATGGCCTCCACTCGCCATTCTCTCACGTTCGGAGAGTATTGGATAGGATCACATTTCCGACCTGGGTAAGTGAACCTCAACGTTTCCAAAGTGCCGCAGTACATTTTGAGTACACCTTCCCAGACTACAGTCCTGCTAACAGACAGACAGGCCGTCATCCAGATCCACTTACCCAAGCCGTCCACAGCAGAGCGCTTGTGTCCAGCAGTAAACAATGCTGTGCCCTTTTCAACTGGACTTTGATTGAAGGCTGTGGTGGGGAAATGAGGCACAGAGACAATGGAGGAAGCCAGTCTTGGGCAGAATAAAGGAGTGCCACTGTCGCCTAAATACAGCCTTCCCTCCTGTCTACAGGACAACTGTTTAGTTGTCACAGTCACTATGCACTTAACTGTGTGTACGGGTGTGTGTGTGTGTGTGTGTGTGTTCCCAGTTCTCTGCGCTTAGTCTAGTCTAGTAAGGACAAGGTGGTTTGAGTTGAGGTTGAGGCAGAAGCAGTTGACACACTTTGAGGAAATGCAGTTAATGTTCCTCTGAATTATAACACACGACACAAACCTCATATCCACTCTAGGCATTTTTATATTTTTACCTAGATGGGTGTGTGTGTGCGTGCGTGTGTGTGTGCGCCTGCTGGGGGAACACACAGTGCTGGGCTGGGTTGGGGCTGTGCAGCGTGTTTCCTGTCAGGGAGGAAGTGAGGCGTGGGCCGGCCTACAAAGCTGCGTGAATTATCCCTCATTAAATGCTGCTGCTGCAGTCCAAGGTAAACAGTCTAGGGATCCGTCGGTCATCTGCTCCCATTTTTTTTGGGTACTGCTCTCACTGAACCGCTTCCCTGACCGCTGTGCTGTTACAGAGGAGCAGAACGCCTTCCTAATCAAGATGACCAGTGTGTATTTTAGGGACGGCTCACTCACAGATAACCCTTCAAAGGTATTATAGATTAAACTTTGTCTATATACTCTCCTATCTATTCCCTCACCTGTTGACAGGAGAGAGTAGAGTTTAAGATAGACCTACTGTGATTGGGCTTCAGAATCCCTCCGATCACACTCTGGCCTTTATTTACATTAAAGGAGAGGAGAAATGAAGTACCAGACAGAAATATGACTCAACTGTTTTCGTATACGCAGTCACGCGCTTACTTGAGCTCTCTCCGCACACGCTCGCACATGCCACAATTCGCCAAAAGTTCAAATATCAAGTGAAATAAAATGCTATGGTAAAACTTCCCAGCCTGGTGTAACATCCCAAGGTGAATCTGAGGTTGCTCCTTCACATTACTGCCTGACACAACACCCATGTTGCATCAGGCAGACTGGACGGCTATTAATCTATGCAACTCTAACCATGTATGTACTATGATGTAGAGTCACGCATTGAGGCAGGTGTGGTGATCTGCTATGCAAAAACGTGGGCCACCGTGCACCATTGTTCTTGTGTGGAATACACAACTTTAGCTGATGTATAATTTCTATTGCTATGCATGCGCATTTGTTATATGCATATGTTCTCTTTCGCAATTATATTTCACCGAAAACTACATCACCTGTGATATCAAAATAATTACGCAGCAGTTTCCTTTTCAATATACTCTCTCGCTGTACAATATTCTGTAATCGTCTCCACACGCAGGGCTGATGCGTAAATCATCACAGGTATGTGGTACTGTTGCATGGCGGAGGTACACCTTGCCTTGTTGCTGTCTAGCATAGACATCCCATGCATGAGATTAGAGAGAGTGCGGGCATGTTTGCCTCCACGCATTATGTTGGCAGACACAAAGAGGAACTTGTGCCGTTTGCGCAGGCTTCCTGTTGTGTGTGTCTGTCTGTGTGCGTGCATGTGTGTGTGCGTGCACGCGCGCATGCATGCATGCCAGAAAGGGGAGGATATGTTGTGGCCTCATTTGGTCATTGCTATTGTGATGTCTTTTTCCACCCCTATTTAACCATCGGTTTTTACTTCTCTTTAAATAGTTATCTTAGTTATGTATATTGTATCTGAAGACAGGGGCATTTTAGTTGTTGTAATTGTTTGTCATTTCTAAAAGCATTGCTGATTTACACCAAGCTTCCTGTCTGTCTGTCAGTCAGTCATTTAACAACCGTATGCACTCAACAAAGGTCCTTTTCACTAGCATTTATGTGTCAGCTCCTGGATGTAGTCAGAGAGCTTGTTCATTCAGCTCTGTTGCACATGTTGTCAACGAAAGGATTTGCTTATAGAGACAGGTAACCGTGGTGTTTTACTGTCAGTGAAATCATGTATTAAGTCACATCAGGAATTGTCTGTTGACGCAATATTTAAGGCCTTTAGCCTATCGGCTCCAGTCAACTCTTACTGTAATTGTTAATACGTGTGGAAACGTCCCGGCAGCCCACAGCTCTGACTCCATGGTTGCCATGGCATTTATCAGTGGGGAAGGAGCATGTTTTCAAAGCAAACAGCTCTGTTTTGGCACTATAACTGGCTCGGAGGACACCGCTGACAGTAAAAATGAAGGTGACTCTCTGTGCGTCCGTGCACGTGTTTGTGTGTGCAAGAGGAACTACCATGTGCACGTACATTTACATTTTACCCACATGGAGTATGTTGTTGTATTGGATATAGTTACCGTATTTTACTCTCTTGTAGTACAATACATTATGCAGTATGCTCCAGTTACTTGATGTAGGACTGTGTACTCGTCTGTGGAGGGAATAAAAATCTCTCTCTCTCTCCCAGTGTCCAGTCAGGGCAGTGTTCCTGGTCAGCTGCAGAGAGAGACCCCAGTGAGGAAGGGGCATATTAACAAAAGCTAAACAAGTCTAACAGAGATGCAGCGAGCCTCCAGCACACATGTTGGTTCAGGGACACAAAGACATCTCTGTGAGAGGGCGGCTGCAAGCCTCTCTGTATTCCTACGGAGTACTCACACACACACTATGCATCCATGCATGGATTGGATGCTCTAGAGATCTGACTGAAATAGAATATGTTCCTTTCGTACAGGAGACATTTCCTAGCGGTTGGCAGACTATTGTTAGAAATTAATCTCAGGCAAGTTGACCCTTTAGCCAAATCTCCAGACGACCAGACCCATAACAGAAATAATAGTTTTATGTACTATAGTATCATCAAACACAGAGGACGACATTTAGTATTGTAGAATGGCTTTTGAATGAACCTTAACCCTACTGTGTTTTATATAACCTGTGAGTCTGCTACTGTACTTAATGACATGTCTGTCCTATTGCTCTTGAATAAGTGATATTGAGTTCAAACCCTAATAGATTTAGTAAATCCTTGACTTGTTAACTAAATGTACTGTGTAATGAACTAAATGTAATATTAAATGTCATTGGGTTTCATTTTTTCTGAAGGGCATACTTAAAAAAATAGACCTACTGTACTACTTGACGCAATTCATGGCAGTGTTTTTTTTAATTTTTTTTGTAGTCACAGTTTTCAGTTAAACTTGAGAGATTTCAACCATTGACTAGTTGAGATGATACATTTTGTCTATTAAATACAACAAACCTAACATCTTCCATCCTGAAAGTAGGGCGTGTGTATCTGAATTACGTTTGCAATATCACTCACATGTAACCTGTTCATTTAACAAGTTATTTAGTTGCCATTAGCCTTGCATAGCATGGCTGCCGCCAGACAACAACCCCCCCTTCGCCCTTTGCTTATTCTCCAGCAGCTCCCTCTGCAGTGTGCCATGGCTTCCCATCGTCTGTGCTCTGGTTTCTCCCCATCCATCCACCACTGACCAACAAGCCTACATGTTGGTTCCTGTAGGTCAGGAGGAACAACAACAACCAGCTGTATTATGTTCCCATCCATCCATTTTATAGTATGTGATGATCATAACTATGGCCAGTGGTGTTTTTCTAGAATACATTCTATAGAATATTTATAAAAAGGTTTGTGAAGCAGTAATACTAAACATATTTAGCACATTTTTCATATCATTCAGTCATAAAAAATGGAGGGTTGAATATACTCAAGGATGAAATGCATTTGTTGTAAGTAGTTAGGGATACACAATTGGCCAATTTTGATTTTAAAGCTTGCATGCCAACTGGCTATATTTAGGCATGGATGATCAAGGTGACAGATTCCCGTCACCAGCCGATCAATAAGCGTGTCTGTTCTTTTTAAAAATGGTCTTCCCACCTCTGAGGGTGACGGTCGGCATGGTTGGCGTAGAATGAGCTTCACTGAGTCACTCTGTCAGACGAGAGCTTTTCAGATGTGTTCTATGTGGACTAGGTCAATAGCAATCTCACCTCCTCTTTGTGCTTGTGTCATGAGCCTGATCTGCCAGGTGGAGACCTCCAAGAATGAGGACCAAATGTGAGATCTTGACTTATAAGAGTAAACCACAGCTGTGATTAGAGAGAGCCCAATGTCCTCCTTGTTATATAATCAGGTAATTTGGCAAAGCATAGCCTAGATGTTAATTTTTGAGAGTAGCATAACAGTCATGTCCATCTCCAAAGATTGAACAAAACAACTCAGTGGAAATGAGCAATCTTTCTTAACAGGTCAAATGCTTTGCGGAAATGTGGAGGATTTTTAATACATGCTAATACATCTTGGCAAATTATAGTTTCATTAAAGAGAAAATGTAAAACTCATCTGATTTTCTAGCATCTTTGGTTGCATAACATGGTTATTAAGTATGCTACATAGAATTTCATGTGCTTAATATAGTAAATAGGGACAAAAAGATACTTGAATTGTACTATTCATCCATTGTAAATTATGCAGCTTTGTGCTCAAAAAATATTTTGTCCAAGTTATCCAATTTTGAGTTCCTTTTGTTGAGTGCTGCAGCGACCGGTATTTAAATCAGTGAATGTTGTTACTAGAGCAAGCTTCAGTGTCTGTACTCAAATGAAGATGTTTTAACCATACTGTAGAAACCTTGAACCTTCCCCCTTACTCTACATTTCCTGTGCTGTTTTTTTTTTAACAAGGTTGCTATAGTGACATGAAGAATAATGTAGCCTACAGGAATTAACTTCCTGTAGGCTGCGGTTGATGTGCTTTTGCTTACTCTGTAAAACGTGTAAGTCACATGAGCCTGTTCACAATATGGCGGGAACTAAATAATAATTATTTGTATTTATATACAGTAGCACTTTTCATACAGAATTGCAGTCCAAAGTGCTTTACAGAGAGGGAATACTGTACACTAATTGTGCTTCCCATAAACAAATACAGAAATACAGAGAGGGGTTGGATAATAGCTTGAATGGATTATAGGAATATCCTTAATACTCTTTTCAATACAGTTATTTTTAGGTCTTTGCTATTTAAATTTGTTGTGGTTAGATCTGCAGAGGTTTCTGCACAGCTCTACCAATGTGCTGTTTGCTACAAGCTGGTAAGAAAAACTATTGTCCATTACAAGCACCATTCAAATGTCCTATATTTTGCTAGATGATCCAGATTGCCCTTTACTATTACATTGCTGAGATAAATTGAGGCGTGTTGGACACATTTCCAACTGTAAAGAGGCATGCCCATTTTGGTGTGCATTGTGTACCTTGTCTACAAAAATATCCAATGTAGGTTTTTCATTATCTATGAGTTTAATTGTATGGCTTACCATTGCCATACCACATGGACAGGACACTGTACTGTCTTGCTTGCACGTTTCCGGCCCGGCTGATGATTGCACATATCCCTCTGGTGTGGATGAAGAGAACAGCATCTCTCCAGACCGATTGGCCGGAGAAGTCTTAAGAATGATTGATGTCCCATATGACCGCTTTCCTGGCAGTGTACTATGCATATTGGTAAACCGTCAACTTTCTGTAAACTCCCAACATGACTGCTGCGTTTTCTTTTATTTTCGTGTGTTTTTTAGTGTGTCATTGAGACATTTAGCAGTTTGTGTGATGTTTCAAAGTCAATTTAGTAGGCTGTATTTAGTGTTTACTTTGCACTGCCCTAAATGTCCTAGTGCTGGGTAAGGGCAAAATGGCCTCTAAAACGTATCATCAAACACTATTTGACCCTCTGGTCTTTCTAATGATTAACTTGCATGCGTTTCAAAGGCTCAGACCTGTTTATTTGGAGTTTGAAATGACCATCAAAGTCCGCCACATATGACGTGTTCTCCCTGAAGCATTGAAGGTCTCATTTCAACTAAATTAAAATGATGGTGTCTGCCTGGCCATGTCAGATGCATTGGATGCTCCCTTTCTTCTCTGTAGGGTTCAAGGCAGCCATTTTCAGAAGCACCCTGTCTGTGATTTCTGGGAGGCCCATCGTAACAAGGAGCCTTGGTTGGCTCGTCTTTTCTTTGATCGATGGTCTTTCAGTTAGACGTAATTATTCTACATCAGCCAGCCAAGGAGGCCTTTGGCTGTGTGTGTGTGCGTGTGCGTGTGCGTGTGTGTGTGCGTGCGTGAGAGAAAACGTATAATGTGGGAAACATTGCAGCAGGTGTTTTGAAGACATCTACCTTACTGAATTCAGGCAGAAGAAAAACAATTTCTGTTGTTGTCATATTTCCTGGTTCACCATGAGAAGTACTAATAATAGCACAGCTATGGAAACTTTTGCCCAACAATATGAACTGTCAAAGCTCAATTCGAGCCCATTTTTATTTTCTGTATTGTAGTTTGATCTTTAGCCATCATTAAGGTGGGAGGAAGCTGTATACCGCATCAGAGGGACACCAGTGGAACGGCAGCGTTTAAGAGACTTTAAGATGTTGCCATTTTTGTCTGTCACTGTCTGGTTATTGGTGCTGTGCATGTTGAGAGAAGGATTGGGCGTCAATTTATGCCTATATTTTGCTGCGCCCATACATAATTTATCATCTCTCTGTCATTCTCTCTATGTGTGAGTGTGTGTGTGTGTGTGTGATTGGAAAAAGTTAAGAGCAGGGACGGCTGCTAATGGACTTATGTTTAATGTATCAGCAGAACCTTTTGAGGCAGCACCCTCCAGATATACAGTATATGTGTACCTGTATCTGGTACTGTTGTATGGGGTCCAAATCCCGACATTAATTTTGATATCAAAATAAGTTAAATCGTAACCAAATATTTAGAGTAAACATTATAATAACTATATATTTGAGATTTTAAAAAATTCTTATAAAATAAACAAAATATATAATATCAAATGCAACATTTAAAGAATTGCATGCTAAATCAATCCATTCACCTACTATGAATTTGCCTTTGGTTGCCATCCTTTTTTTTTTTGTCCGGTTACGATATGTTTTCGTTACGCTTTCAATCCCAACTTCTGCTTATTGCGAGATTTTGACGCAAGTTCATAATCATAATGCACACCACGGAGGTTTGGCGACGGTCCACATCTTTTTTTCCTTCGGTTACGATTTGTTTATGCTTTCGATCCTAGCAGTGTCATATAAGAGAATTACAACTTCCATTGTAACAAAAAATGCAAAGTAACTGCTTAGTGGAGCATCTAGTTTCAATGAATAGCAGCTAGTTAGCTCAACTAGCATACACACAGTGGAGCATCTAGTTACAATTAATTGGTAGCTAACTAGCTAGCTCAACTGGTATACGCACACGTTCTAAATCTGATGACCTCCTTAGTCAGCTATAAATAAGGGATCCAAAAATGTGTTATTTCAGACTTGCTTGTCTTAAATTTAGGAATATTCAATATGCTGACTACCGGTACTGTATATCGACAGAGCATTGCAGTCTAGATGATACATTATGCTGTATGCTAGTAGAAAGCTGTTT
>JAODOY010019546.1:0-25347 GCA_025399855.1 Forbesichthys papilliferus
AGAGAGAGAGAGAGAGAGAGAGAGAGAGAGAGAGAGAGAGAGAGAGAGAGAGAGAGAGAGAGAGAGAGAGAGGCCATGAATGTCTGTACATGAATTCCCTCCACACTCCACTTTCCTAACCTAACCTCTATGGCATAAAAACAATTAAGTGATTTTTTGCACGTATGTTGAGTATACAGTATATTGTTTACTGGGATAGTAAAGGTAAAGTTTCAATCAGTGAGTTAATGAAATAAACTCTATACCTATATGAGTCCCTGACATTATATGTTGATTGTGTGTACACTAAGCCCTCACCACAACATTTCCCTCTTTGGCGGCTAGTTTTAATGGTGTGAGGCCGATGTTGTTGGGCGTCATATCCAGAGGAACTGTCTGATCCATCTCTGCATCGCATGTCAGAACCACATCAATGGTCTTGCATGCAATGGTGCCTTTGGGCTGTAGAACCAAAATGTGAAGCAGTGTATTACCTAAGAAATAGAAAGAAGATGAGCAGATAAATTGTAATGATGAGCAATGTTTAATATACATTTACTTACCATATATTAAACAAAGTGTTTAGTGTTCAGTGTTAGCATAACGTTGGCAGGATATATAGTATCGTTTTTGTATATCAGTTAAATGTAGATGGACCTAAAGTTTAGTGTAAAAGTAGAATATGGGCTGCCGTTCATACCACTAGAGTCCTGGATTCTGGTGCTGGCCCCGGCATTAATCACCATGGAGATGATGTCTTCATTCCCGGTACAGGCAGCAAAAGACAGGATGTGTTCTCCTGTGGTCCACGAGACACAGTTGTGGATGTATAGCTCATCACAGGAACACACACCTTGTTGATCATTGTGAATCACTCACCATAGTACATCAGTGCCCCAACTCTCTTCCTGAAGTACAGGCCAGTGGCCCGAGGTGTGGACACATCAGCACCCCCACATATCAGCTGCTGGACCAGGGTGGTGTTCTGGTTCATCACGGCAACGTGGAGCGGAGTAATGCCTGAGAACCACACACGTGTCTATTGATAGTCCACAGTAATATACTGTATGTTGTATTGTTGATCATATCCTGCTGACTGTGTGTCTATTCAAGCTACATGGTTTTATGTATTGAAATGTATTATTCACACAAGTTGAACAACTTATTTTTGGACCTTGAGTCAAGAAAGTTGAATAATTTTCTTTCATATTTGTGTTAAATGTAATGTACAATACAATTTATTTCAACGTTTATAAGTGTGTGACCTTGGAACAGCTCAGAGGTCATGGGTTCATTGATGAGATCGGGTGCACCGTCCATCAAAGCCATGGCTGCTTCCACATTGTTGTTCATCACTGCGATGTGTAGTGCTGTCTCCCCTAAGGCACCTGGGTGAGACACAGTTTGCTACTGAGAAAACGACTTGACACGCACCTGTACTAGAATATGACAATTTACAATACACAAACGGACGTGGCCTACCTCTCTCAAAGACATTAGTGGACGGACATCTCAGCAGTTTCTTAATGCAACCCGCACTGTTTTGTTTAGCGGCAAAGAAGAGTGGAATGGTGTTTGTCCTAAGGGAATGAAGACAGTACTCTACAGTATGTTGTCAATGTTGGATAATGTATGTTTGTATACTGGAGTACCCTGACATCAGTTAGATACAAATGCTTTATGACAGAAACAATTTACTTTGTTGACGATTCACAGCTACAGTATAGCAGAGCTTGAGATGATTGTCTATACACAACGGGACCCGGATGGTCACAGGTCCTGCTGGGTTTAGATATAATTTTCAAATGACCTTCAAGGTGCCACACAAGACAGCCTTGTGTTGTTGTTGGGTGTAAGCAAAACATGGATGTGAATGAGATTCAACTATACAAGTTAGTCAAATTTAAAGGAAATCAGTTTGGAAAATATGAAATAAACTAGTTTTCCATTGTCAAGATTGCAAACAGTGAAAAATCATTAGAAAATATTGGGAAATTCGTTGCTACAAAGACATCATAAATCCTCCTCTCAGCCCGACTAAGATCTAAGGTCTTTCAATATCAGCAAAGGCTCCCTACAATTCACTCAAGAGCTTATCCATGTGATGGCCGTATGGGAAACCGCTGTGTTGTGCCAAATTTAATGATGGATAGATGTGCTACAGAATCATTACAGTGGAGAGTAGACATCCTTCAACACAGAGGAAAACTCAGAGACATGGCACATCATTGTGATGACAACAGATGGTACTCGAAAAATAGCTATTTGTACATTACATGCCATTGACATTACAGAGAAGATGAAACTTGAAAGGCACACAAAGCCTATGTCTATATATTATTACGCTACCAATAAAAGTTTATGAAGAGGTTTTCTGTGGATTTAGGGTGTTGTTGCTATAATGTAGTCACCAGAAAAGCTAATGGGTGAAAATGTCAGGTTTTAATTGGGCTCTGATTTGTTGTGGCCAGTTTCAGGTTGGGCTCTGACAAACTTTTATTGGGGTGGATTTGGGTTCGGTTTCAAAACTGCCTTTTGAAAATCGGGTCAGGTTCTAAGTTTTGAGCCTAATTCAAGCTCTAACCTATAGTGGTGTCTGGCCAGCATGAAGCCTTACCGATGGTTATGAAGCAGAAATTTTTCATCCAACATCTCGTTCCATCCTTTCTTGTTTTGAAGATGACATTTGAACTGATTCCACCAGTTCTTAAATGCACTTGGAAATGAGTGATGTGATGGAGCCATTGCAGTCTGATTTGTACCCTCACAGAAATAGAGAACAATTGGAAATGAATAGTGAAGAATGAACCAAGGCGTGGGGTAAATGTTGACTGATAATAACAGAGACAAGAAGGTTCCGCATATCTAGAAGAATTCTGATATATAAGTGACTTCCATTCTGTTCTAAAATAATATAAACATAATGCAAAAGTGGAATTGATCTTACCTGTAAAAGCTGAAAATGTACCCTCCTGCTTGCAGTGACATTCACATGTTACATACTGTACTGTACTGCTGAACTGAAGGGAGTGAGGTGAGATTCCCATGGGATAGCCCTCATAAACAGTAATATCAAGAATGAGGGAGGAGACATTGAATGGGTGGAAGAATCCCAGGTAGGAGACATTAGTGGCATTAGTAAACAGGTATATGATTCACTATCGGGCAGGAAGCCCATATGGAAAGTGTGTGGCCCTCGCTATAGCTGGTCTTGGAAGGCTTGTGTCTTTAGCCTACCTGACCAGAGCTGGACTGACTGACTGGACTGACTGCACATACTGTACAGTGGAGGATATCTGGTTATAATCATAAACAAGAGTTGTTGTCATTTAAGCTGGTTATACCTGTATGCATCCTTGAGCCAACCTGCTCCTTGTAAATTGTAAATTGGACACGTGTCTGCTACGTAAATAACAATCAATGCTACTCTTTCTACTAGGACTTTTATTTTACTAGAAATAGGCAGCCGATGGATTGGGTCAGATTGGAATACAGAGAGAGGACCTGGGTAGACATTAATGGACGAATGATGTGGTGGAGGGAGACAGGTGAGATCACCACTTGCAAGTAAAGTATGTAAACCACCTCTGCATGGCATACAGCACCTTCCTGGTTGACAGCTATTGGTGTAAGGGTGGCATTACAGGGAATTGTGTTGTGCTTCATGGTGGACGGCCATCTGAAGAGACCTATGATAAAAGGCGACTATGATGCAATGCATATTTATATTGTATATGTATTGTGTAAACACTGTAGTCATGCTCCTGTCCAAAATAAAACAGAATATTGTATTATTTAGGTAATATTCTGATGTGAATAGTTATGAATAAGGTATTGTTTTTCTGAAAACAATATTAATTAACAACCTGCCACTGGTATTCGTGTTTTATGTATATGTTAAAAGCACACACATTCTATCATATATCCCTCAAATATGGTCTAGACTAGGAGTCACAATGAATTAGCGTTATATGAAATTATATTCATAATAAATAAAGTTCTCTAAAGTTTTCTGAAATTAGGAAATGAAGTAGCAAATTAAGCATTCTCAATAACAATGTAATAGTTTGCGTAACCTTCCAAAATTCCAGAAATAACCTTTCATTTTGACTGCCTATTAGGGTCAAAAGTGTAAACAGAGGGAATTTTGGATATCTTATTTAATTCCATGAATCATAAAATAATGTAAACATTAGCCAGGTCCTGCATTTGTATTGCTTATTACATTTACGCATTACATAGTAAATACATTCAGGTACCCAATCATCCATTTATTCACAGCATGTTTTATATTTTCTACATAACGACACACATTTTAATTGGTCTAATCTGCTAATGCTTGTTGAGACACATATAACAAGTCAATGGATTTGATGTAATTTATGGGTGTACTGCAATAATTTTTTTATTTAAATTTAACATGAACTGTTTACAGTTTCGATTTCCATCCAAATTGAGTTATTGCGTTCAGAGTTCCTTTTAACTGGATGACCTCTTTGAGTGTCGCTAAGTTAAGAGGGACACAATGGAAGCAATAGGTGGTGGAGGATGGCAAAGCCCACTCGTCTCCATGGGAACAAGAAGCAGATGTGCCAGTGCAGTGCCCCACGTCAACCATTCCCTCCCAGTTTGGACCAAAGAGGTGCGCTCTTGTTATATGAGACAGCAACAAATGTACACTTTTATGCCGATGACACTGTGATACACTGATATACTGTACCTCTACATCATGCAGGTGTTTTGTCAGGTACAGTACAACTTGCTTTATGATCTAAAACTTGTTTTGAATGCTGCTGACAAAACAAAACTCATATTTTCAAATGCAAAATCAAAGCCACTGAACGCTCCAGCTGTCACTACTATTCATAATGGCTTGGTCATTGAGTTATGTAGTTGGTCGTCGTGCATGCCAATCAAAATACCTTGCTTGTCAAGTAGGCAGGTGTTGATGCTGTTAGCGTGCACTGTGTCTTAGACTTTATGTATGTAAGGGCTCTGCTAGACTAGCTAACATATATATAACATATATATAACACCAGCTAATATATGAATTAATACAAAGTTGTGAGAAGGAGAGGCGTCACTTTCTAACCTGTATCTCTCCAGCTACCTGCTCTGTAGTTTTTCTTACCTGAACCTCTAGTGCAGCAGGGTCACGGTTCAATCCCAATACCCCGTCTGCCATGTAAACTTTATTGTAATTGCAATGCAAAGTTTAGACGTCAATGTTGCTTAGCATGTTTTGAAGGATATTTATTTAGCCTATAACATAGAGAGTGGATTTGGAGCCAATGAGCAGGATGTCTGTCTTGCTGTTGTTGAGTTTTAGGGCGTTTAAAGTAAAGGTAAAGTTGTTTTTAGTGTCACATACAAATACATGTAGCGAAATTCATCCTCTGCATTTGGTCATCCATACAGCTCTGGCTGTCGTGAAGGCAGTTGATGAAGGAGATTAAGGGAGGGATGCGGTGGGTTCAGTTGAGATGTAGAGCTTGGTGTCGTCCACATATCAGTGAAAGTCAATGTTGTGTGTCTCATGATCGTGCCCAATGTTAGGAGGTATATAGTAAATAGCAGAGGACCCAGCACCGAGCCTTGAGGCACACCCAGTGAGACTGCCTCACATCTTGATCTGTGGGATTGGGCGGTCGGAGATATAAGAAGAGAACCAGGATAGTGCGACTCCTGAAATACCAAAACCAGCCAGACGTTCCAGTAGGAGTGGGTGGGAGATGGCGTCGAAGGCGGCAGTCAGGTCAAGAAGGATTGATGGGAGGCCGGAGTCAGCTGCACAGAGGAGCCATTTCAGTACTGTGTTCGGGACGGAATACAGACTGAAACAGTTTAAGTAGGTTGTTGGAATTTAGATGGTTGAGGAGTTGAGAGGCCACCACCCTCTCAAGTGTTTTGGAGAAGAAAGAAAGATTGGAGATGGGGCAAAAAGTCTTCAGATCATTGGGGTCAGCATTGGTTTCTTGAGAGTGGGTATCACACCTGCAGTTTTCAGGGTGGGGGGTACGAAGCCGGTGACGAGAGAGAAGTTATTAATGTCAGTGAGCAGGCGAGAGATGGAGAGAAGGCATATTTTGATGAGGATAGTGGGCATGGGATCATGTTGGCAGGTAGAGGATTTCGATTTCATGATGAAATCAGTAATGGACATCAGTGGCTGGGATGAAGTCAGAGAGACAGTGTTCATCCAGGACAGGTTCTCAGCAGGGGTGGAGAGTGAATGTAGATGGAGGTGTATGTTTAGAATTTTTTCATTAATGAAGTCCAGAAAAGAATTGCACAATTCAGGCGTGGGGTCAGAGTGGGAGTTATCAGGAGGTTTGAGTAGGTGTTTTACTGTCTAAAACAGGGATATTATCAGTGTTGATGATGGCAGAGTAGTAGGTAGATCTGGCTGTTGAAAGGGCAGCTTTGTACTTTGAGAGGTGATATATAAGCCTGTGAGTGAGCTTCTTCTCCAGTCCTCTTGTAAAGAAGCTCAGGGGTGTATCAGGGAACAGTGTGGATGAAGGAGACTGAGTGGGTTTTGAGGGGAGCGAGGGTATCCAGAGTGGAGGGAAGACAGTCTCTGTAGTGAGTGGTGAGTTCCAGGGGGGACAGAGAAGTGGAACAGACTTAAATGTCAATCACATTCATGAGTTCAAAAGGTTTAATGTTTTTTATATTTCTAAATACGATGGAGCGGTTGGGCCGTTGCTTTGGGATGGGGGCAGATATTTCTAATAAGATGGGGTTGTGGTCAGATATGAGGTGTACCTCAGATATCAAATATGTATTTGTGATTACATTGGCATGTTGATTGGACATAGCCTACAGTTGGTATTGTTTTTAAAATTATGTAAGAAAATGCACAAATTACATTGTATATCTTATTCACCACATATGTTGAATGAATATTTAGTGTGGTGATTATGCTGTTGTATTTTCTATACCCTTTCTGAATTATTTCTCTCTCTTGACCTCACTTTTTCCTCACTTTCTCCCTCTGTGTCTTTCTCCCATCTCCCTCATGTTGGTTCAGAGACCTACAAGACCGCAGTGCTCTCCGAGAGAGGATAACCAAAACCCCGCTGGGAGGGGTTTGAGCAAATGACCGTGGGAAATGGGTGTACTTTAGAGCACAGTGATACCAAGGCCACATGGAAGAGAGGCCTGGCTGGCACGCTAGATTCCCCTGTTCTCTCCCTGTGTATATGGTGTGATTGTGTAAGATAATCTGTCTCTTTCTAACATGCATATGCCAATGCTGTCACATATGGTGGCTGGTTAAGGACCCAAGTGCAGAAAAGTTGTTATTGTAATTATTCATTGAAAGACAGGCTTGGCAAAAACAGACACCATTAGACAAGGTGATCCAGCCTTAGGCAGAGACTAGGAGACACCGAGGACACACACAGGTTGGAAGGAGAAGTGCAGGGGCAGAACACACACAAGGACAACCCTGGAGTGTTGTGTCCCTTTGTGTGTGTTTGCTTGATTATTAGGTTGCCCAGGCCAGAGCTAAACATTGATGAGAAGTCAGCGCTTGGGAGAAATGGTTTTAAATTGAAGGACACTGTGTTTGTTTGGCCCGCTTCATTAGTTTTGTCTACGTTGGTTCTTTTGCCTGTATTGTTTTGCCTACTTATTTTGTTTTGCCTGCGTTGGTTGTTATGCCCACTTTTTTGCTTTGCCTACAGTACGTTTGTAGTTTTGCCTTATTTTGTTTTTGTCTTTCGTTGTCCTCATTAGCCTAGTTTGTCTAGAGTTATGTAGTTATTATCCCCATCAGTAGTTATTGTTGGTCATAGTTATAGCCCCCCACCTGCTTCTTTTGTCCTTCCATATGAGTGTGTTGTGTTTGTGTGTGTGTGTGTGTGTGTGTGTGTGTGTGAGAGATTTGCATACTCCTATTACAGCCCCCCCATCCTTGATTGCTTACACACTACAATGTTACACACTGTTAGGCTCAGCCCACATCTACACGAATGTACACATCATCACACTTTTGCAAAACACTACACACAGTGTTTGGCAAAACACTAAACACAAACAATGCACATTAGACACAGATCTCTAACCGTGACATTCAATAGACGCTGTCAAGGTTTCCATTGCAACTACTGGAAGAATGTAGAAACTTCTGCTGAAAGCAATACACACATCTTATATCTGTGCATCTCAGACACCCTCTAATGCTTCATTGGGAGAGAGGGAGGGAGGGATGGGCTATTAACAGCTGTGTCGACGCAATTTCTCATTTAGATCAGTTAAAGTACTTCTACAGTATGACGTTCTGCCACTAGATGTCTCACTACAGCTGCATCTCAGACCAAAAGCATTGCTCTGTGAACCACACATGCACTAGTGTCGCAGAGCCAGCATTTACTCATGTAAAGTCTGGAACACAGCTCTGGTTAATTGTGTGAATACCTGCCAACTTGACAGGAGAGGTATTTTGATTGACATGCACGACGACCGACGACGTAACGCAATAGTCGGGCGTTAATTACATAGAAAGTAGTTGTATGCTGCTATATTAATGTTTAAATTCTGTATAGAGCATCTTTAAAGGCTGCCTTCTTATCAGAGGCTCAGAAAAAAAACACCTTCAAGTGTCTCTTCCATTCCTATTTTTTGCCCGACTGTGTGTAGCGGGACTGGCCAATCTGAGCAAATGTTGTTTACTGACTGACTGACTGACCGACCTTGCTAGAAAGCGCATGTGCTACATTCTAGAGTAGGTGTTGGTAATGCACCATGTAGACACTAATAGGTGGCGGTAATGCACCAATAGCACTGGATCCTATTTTCTGTTGTTTCACAGAGGATCCTTGCATGCTAAACTTAAAAGTTATTGGCCTATGGCCGACTGAACTAGGCTTGCCTAATCTTTAGCCTACTAGTTTCTCTACAGCTTCCTAACATGATTGTAAACTTGGATTGTAAACTTGGTATTATTGAGAGGATCCAACTTTAAAAGTCACAGCAGGCACTGCTGTTGTGATGCTTGATTTAATTACTTCCTCTGCAGGCCGTGAATGGGAATGGTTTCCAGTCGAGGAAACTATCATGTTGCAGAGCCACAAACCAACCCTGTATCGGAGACTCCAGCATAGCTGCTCCCCCACCAATACAAACTCCACTCCACCATGGTAATAATAGACATTTGATTTAAGTTTAAGGGGCCAAAGCCTTATTTTAGGCCTAAAATGTAAATTATTGTCTTTTAGACTTTTTACTGACCCACAGAAACCCTACTTAATTACAAAGCAGAAAGACTCTATAAATGTACATGATTCTGCCAAAGGCATTGTCTTTCAACTCAGCTAGCTGTGCTGTAATCCCTAATATGTCTTGTTAGCTTGACAAAATAATTAAGAAGATGAGAAAAACGTACAGTAGCGGAATATATTAGAAAAGTAACTGCTGGAGATTAAGGTTAAATCCATAGTATTTCACTGACAGTTTTATCCAAAGCAACTTAAAATTGATTCATTTTGCCAAATAGGTCACACACCAGCAATGGTAAACAAACACTCATGGTGTCATCAGGCTAACACACAGTACATTACTAATATATAATTAAATCCTTAATTGCTAACAGCCTAAACTATAAACACATTTATTTCCAAGAACAGGAAATATTTTTTTAAGAGATGAAAGATAAAGGAGATTTATAGAACAGGTAAGTTAGAGAGATGCGTGGAACATGTGAGTTATAGTGAGTGAGAGGTGGAGAGACAAGTTATAATGAGGTGGATTGTTAATAGGTGGGTCTTAATCCTCTTGAGGAAGATATGTAGTGATTCTGCTGCCCTGACTGCTGATAAAAGCTAATTCCACCATTGCGGCGTCCGGGCAGAGAGCAGACGAGACTGAGCAGAGCAATTCTTGTGACCTTGTGGGCCTAAGAACAGTGGTGCCAGCCGAGGTGGTAACTCAAAGTGCTCTGGCCTGGAACCGGACTGATGCACTGTCTAGAGAAGCCCTTAATCTTATGGAAAGTCAGATACACGTTTTCTGTTCATTATAGAAATGTTACAGTATATTCATTATGTTAATTCAGTATGAACATTATATACTGTATATATATAAATAGTCACCACTAAATGTACTGTATGTATTTAATCTAAATGAGTGCAGTGCAAAAAGTAAGAAACAATTGCATTGTTTATCAAAATGAAAATACTGTTTTCCCTCTAGATGCTTTGAGGAAAGTGGACTAGTAATATACACGGCTGTTTCAGGAAACAATAAAGCTAACCCTCATAAAAATAATGTGTATGACACCGTCAGGGGATAGTCACAATCACCACAGATGGAAAATATTTGATTCAATTAAAATTTGTGAAAAGGGAAATTCTTATCTGGGATTGCTTTTGTGAATATATGCTACTGTCAATGCTTATCTCCAGAATGAAGGCTTTGTGTCTTTTGAAGCTTCCCAGAATGAAGCTTTTCTCAGGCTTTTCTCATTTGTGGACAAACTAGTGTATCTGGAGGTTTGACTGCTGACTGAACCTTTTGCCACACTGTTTGCAGTGGTAGGGTTTAAATCCAGTGTAGACACATTGGTGGTGCCCCTTGAGGTTTGACAACACACTCAAGCTCTTTCTACACTGCTGGCAGTAGTAAGGCTTCTCTCCAGTGTGGACATGCTAGTGTCGCTTAAAGATTAAAAACTGAAGTTCTTCCCACACTTTGGCATCAGTAAGACCTGGCTCAGTTAATGTAGCTACCAACGATCCAATTGGCTGAGAGACAGCAGAAAACTGGAGTACTATGTTCTCATGTCAAATTTGGCCTATAGGGCAGCAGTGGGGTAACGGGTAGAGCGGGGCGACAGGTGATCCAGAAGTTACTGGTTCCAACCCTGTTAACTCCTCACCAAGTGTCGAGGTGTCCAAGAGACAGAACCCTAACTGCCCCCCGGTGGTCAGGTGTCTCCTTGCATGGCAACCTTCACCATGTATGAATATGTGTGAATGTGAGGCAATACCGTACGGTGTTTTGAGTGGCCGTAAGGTTGGAAAAACGCTATATAAATGCAGTTTGTCATTTATAAAGCCCATTGAGACTGTAATGTTATAAAGTGGGGTTAGCCTATAGAAAAATAATTGACTTGACTTGAAGTATAGGATTCAGAAAGAGCGCCTTAGCAATTCAGAAAGTTTAGTAGCATTACCTTTTAATGTTATGTAATTGACATAATGTACAGCAGGGCTATTCAACTCCGGTCCTGGAGTTAGCCCTAATGTACAGTATCTCGCCACGACAGCACCTGATCGGGCTCTGGAGCAACGGTGCCCCTAAGTGGTAGCATGGGGTGGCACAGGCCATTCCATAAATCAGTTTGCCAAGATGCTACACAATTTGGCTCCACAGACATACTAAGGACAGTTGACATATAGCCTAGTGGGATGTAAAATAAATAGAACAGAAATACATTGTAGACATGTAGATGGAAATTGATTATTTTTAACAATATATCAACATACAGTTATACAGAGGCCCATTTTCAGCAACAATAACTCCTGTTTCAATGGCATATTGTGCTACCCAAGTGAAGAAAGGCAGTTTAATCATTAGAACACTTTTACAATCATGTTCACACATCTGAAAACGTGCTGTGTACAGTGCTTTAGTACTGTGGCAGAGTGTATATTATATGTTCATGTTTTACTGTGTGTTCACAGTGCTACTGTATATTTGCAGTCAGAGAACATTTGTCCTTTTTTCCTGATAATGGATTGTCTAGCTTTGAGACAACTTTCTAAACATTTTGGAATTTATGTCTGGCTGAATAACCACAAATACAGCTGGTCACTAATAGTGAATTACAGTAACAAACAAGGAATTATTATTTGGGTAGGCACTATTTCATAACAATATAGAATATAGCAAACATGCAATATAATCTTGGATAGTTGATACTGACAAAGATGTAGTTGACAGTTGGCAGCAGCTTGTGATGTGACCGTTTTGGTGGCAAGAACACTTCTCAATAAATTGGCTTGCCTACAGTGAGTGACACTGTCCATTTTAAATGTCCATATACTCAGTGTGATTGAACATATATATTCTGACTTTGTCCTTACTACATATTGACAATTCTTTTAATTTCACTTCTTAGTGAGAGAAAGGTCAAGTTGAGGATTTCAATGTATAATGTTCTATACACATTGGATTTAGTACTTTGCAATTCAAAATGTTATGGCTAAAATTTACAGTAGGCATATATTAGGTCAGTTGACTGCTCCCAGATGCCTGCAGGAATAAGAGCTATAGACCTTGCAGTTGACTGCACTTTTAATATTAATGTCAGTCATGTGGAAACTTGCCCCAGGTTACTGTGCAGTAACATCATAGTGTAAAGCTCTACGTGTATATTTATGTAAGGAAAACACAATTACATACCAAATATTAAGTTACATAAAATGGTACGGTAAATGTTTATACTATGTAATTATTTCCACGATGACATTTAAATAAATATTTAATTTAATTCTACAGCTATCAAAGCTTCCTGCACTACGTGTATTTGTTTGTGTTGCTTTGTAATCTGTGACCATAAATTAAGGGCCCTCCTCACCATCTGCTTGAAGCTTATATGGTATTTACCCAGGTCTGTTACTTGAATAGTCTATTAGATGTGTTATGTTTATTCTAGTTTTCATATATATCAGCAAACATGAATTTTGCAATCACAAAAGGCTTAATTTTTCTAAAGCATGCATCAAGGCTTTCACCAAATACATCGATTGCATTCATCAGGAAAGTAAATTATAGCCTTCAGTTGTACAGACTGTCATGTAATCAATGTGGCATTGCATTTGTGATACACAACTCTTAACGTCACTATAATGCTGCTGCTGGGGATCTTCAGCAAAGAAGAAAATATAGGCAGATAATTCAGAATGAAAGCTTTCTATTCAATGGGATACACAAATAGCTTTATATGAGGTTAGAAGACCAGACATGCATTACTGTACTAGAAGCAGATTAAATAGCTAGAGGATAGTACATAATCAAATGTTTCAATATAACTGAGATTCATTGCTGAGCTCTTAAATCTCATTTCACATTCAGCAACGCGCTCAAATAATGATCTGATTTTACTGTAGATCTCTTCATCTCTAAAGAGATGGGTTTAAACATGCAACCTCATCTTTGACTGCCAATGCAATGTTTACACATTCAAGCCCATGGAGTCTTAACAGATACAAATATAGTCAAAATCAAAATGTTTTACTCTCTCACTGGTTCCTAATTCACTACGATGGCCTGTGTTAATACTGGCAGTGTTATGGGCTGTTTCCCTTCTAGACGGGCTTTGTGGTGTCTCTTTGAGTGGGAAGAACATTTTCTTAATAAGTGATAGTGACAGTGTCCAGTAAATTCATTCCTGTATTAGTGTTAATATACAGTAAATGTAAGATGGATAGGACTCTCACCACTACAATTCACATTTTACATATATAATAATAATAATTATTATTATTATTGTTATTTTTATAATAAAAATAATAACAATAACAATACTATTACTACTAATAATAATAAAAAAATGTAATTCTAATTATATTTATAATTCTTTGTTTTACAGTCAATAATGGAAATGGTTGAAAGAACATGTACATTTGATAGCATGCATGTTATTGACATGGCTTAATTGATTGAGAATATGAACACATGAATGTGGCGATCACTAATGAACTGCACTTTAACTGTAACCCACAAAGTATACCATACACTGCACACTGCTGCAGTGGTCTGCAATGAGGGACTTCCAAATTGCTGGCTCCAATGAGACCTGGAGCTTGCTTTTACACAACTGATGTGTGTATGTGGGGAGAAATTAATATATATATATATATATATATATATATACTGTTTATACAGTATACATACAGTACATGGGTGTGTCTGTATGTGTGTGTGTGTGTGTGTGTGTGTGTGTGTGTGTGCATGTGTGTGTATACACCAAACAGGCACAACATTAAAACCAGTTACCTGTTGTAATGCTGTGTCTGATCAGTGTGTACTGTATCATTAGCCTGTTCTGAACAATCTGTAATGTGATTTACCATTCACAGTTGTTGGCTATATAGATTGACTGTCAAAAATACACAGATCAGCAACAGTGTTAAACCCTGAAACTTTTTTTGTGATCGGTGTATACTTTGTATCATTATTCTATAAAGCCTTCATGTTCTGTAGATTTAGTTTGAACACCCTCAGCTTACTCACAAACACACACACGCACACACACAGGTTACAGAAGCATGTATTGCTTCATAAAAGCTGTGTAACAAAGGCCCCTGCGGGGGCGTGGGCAACAGGAGTCTGTACATTTCACCTGCACAGCGATTTGCCCCAGCAGGCTAATAGCTAATGAGAATGAAACCTCTGTTGATGGATGGGGCTTTCTGTTTGGTGCAAGCTAGTCAAAATAATACACTAAATCCACTATTTGCAACCAAGCCTGTCAAGCTAATGGATTCCACGTTCAGATGAAAACCTAGTATCTTCAACAAGGCAAATTGGCAATTTATGAAAAAAGAGTTTCATGTTTAATGTTTCAGATTAATGATAGAGCTTTTAAGAAGTGTTCGGCTCAGCCTTATTAGTTACACTTTAATCCATCGACCTGCGGAGGACCGTACAGGGATACTGTTTTGATATGAGTTTGAAGTTAGCAAGAATGACTGACCCTGCCTTTAACTGTAAGAAAATATAAAAATGAATTTTATTTAGCAAACTATTTCAATGAGCGCTTATATCCAACTGAAAATAGCATAGAAAACAAAGCAAAGTACAGTGATGACAGACTGACCAGCATTTGTTGGCTATATAGTGGTGGTAGGCACCCATGCTTTCATCAAGAAGTTGCTCCAGTGACAGGTGGTCCTAATGGACCAGCACTATCTCCCAGAGGAGGCCTTATATAACAATGGCAACAGCAATGTGTGCTGGCCTGTCCTTTGCTCTGTGTCATGTAGTTGCTTCACAGAAGCTGCTGAGAGCCAATTATCCACAGCAAATTGGAGACTGCAGCGTGGGTGGGGGGTGGGTGTTAAAGAAGAACCTTTCATATACTGAGATGGGAGGCTTGCTGTGATCATTTATCTATAAAATTGGAAATTGGGACTTGCCTGGGATCAGGCTGGACACATGTTCTCTTGCCATCATCACAGCTAAGCCATTAGTCTCCACTGACAGATGCCTTCAAACAGGAATCACAATTGGTTCAGATAAACTGCGAAACTCCAGGCGGCTGCAGTGGCACACTGAGTATTGAGATGCTGATAGGTTATTGTTGATAAGTTATTACAGAGCAATGATTTAGTCGGTGATTTATAAACTGCTTGGGGTGTGCCCTGCATGTAGCTTCAAGGCACTTTGAACGGGTCATTTGATATTTACATGCTAGCACAAGTGATCTAACATATGTGCACGCCACACATGCACACGTGCACACACGCACACGCGCACACACACACACACTTTCTGTCAATCCTCTTAAAAATCTATCCTTTCACCAAATTAAAACAGCACTTTCAAATTAGCCCTCATGGTAATGCGTCTATTCATCGCCGTGGCAGGAGGCAATTGCTTGAAAATCGTTAAAACGTAAAAGGAACATAAATTACCTATGCTCCAAATCAAATGTCTGAGCCGTTTTAGCATATTGAGATGCCAAATCAAATATCCGAACACGGTTCATTTTCTCTAGCCACACTCAAGCAGATGCTGTTGAAATAGTCTGATGATGTTATCTGTCTTTTGACATCACCATAGTGTTCATGCGCTCAGTATGCAATAAGACTTATTATACCAAAGGACACTCATCTAACACATGAGCACATATGCAAATAACAATTGCAAACAAAAGCAATTCTGTGGTTAAACAATTATTTTTGAGAATCAGAGAAAATAGGCAGTTATCTGATTTGGACTTAAGTGTTTATTCTTCTCTGGAACTTTCTAGTCCTTGAACTTATACACATATTATACACATTATATACATGTTTCTCTACATCAGTTTCACCTCAGGTCTGTTTTGACAGACTGAATTTAAATCCAACATCAAATGAAGTAGGTAGAATCTTCTCATTGAAAATACATTTTTACTATATGTTACAGTGTATCTCTTAAAATTGATTAACAAATAAAGTGTAAATAAGTAGTGATATGCTTTCCAATTCATCTTTCTGACCTTGTTTTTACTGTAAAATGGGATTGTCCTGTATTGTATATCGCCTTTGGAGACATTTAGTTTAATGATGTCACATGACATATGTTTGGCTGTGTTCCAGCTAATTTTAGAACAGCTCTCCTGGTATTTTACCAGGCTGTATTTCCCTCTCCATCTGGTAACACATACGTGTATGTACTCCAATCACAACTGTTAAATGCGGCCTCTTGAAACTATGGTCTTGATTTAAGTTCACAGATTCACAGACAGCAGGTTCAGAAGGCTAAATATTATGGAAACCCATAGAGGACTAAATTAAAATTAAAATGCAATCCCAAATCGCATTTGAAATGAAAATGCAATTTTGGGATTGCATTTTCATTTGTATTAAGTCCACTCTAAAGCGTGGAATTGTTTGACAGTTAAAATGCTATTTGGGATTATATTTTAATTTTAATTTAGTCCTCTATGGGCTTCCATAATATATTGCTATTGGTTGCGATATACTCTTAATATCCTCTAAAATTGCCTTAAAATAGAAATATTATTTTTTATCTTGTCAAAGTCATAAACAGTGAAATTAACAAATTTATCTTACTGTATGAGAGAAAAAAAACATTGCTTTTGTATTTTTTATTGTATATGTATTGTCTTTTCCCATAGACAGCGATTCATTCAGAATATGTTGTACTACGTGGAAGCCAAGCCCCTGATGGCCAGTAGAGACTTGGTATCATTGGCATTGGCATCAGAATTCAGTCGAGATGATTCCCGCTTGTTCTGGAAAATAACCGATAATAAACCAATCTGCATCCATTTGAGTAGTTCATGACGACAGCAAGGTTGGTCATCAGCACATTTTTGTTGTTTTGTTGTTTGATTGACCCATACAGTATGGCCACTACCTCTATGACTAAGGGGTTTCTATTGATAATTTCCAGACAAGTGAGGTTCACCTATAACCCATTACATTATTGTATCATATTCTATTGCTAGTGATGTCAGAAATAAATACAAGTAGTAATTTAAGTTCATAAGTGTATTTCAGTTTTTGTTCTTCAAGGTTAATGTTTAAGTACAGTATAAATGTATTCACTACCAAGAAGGGATACATGTCTGCATGGTCTTCCAGAACTGGTATCCTATTAGTGATGTAAGATGAGGTTGTATAAACAACACTATTTCTTTCAGCTACTGTACACAAAAGAACACTGAGAGCATGGTGGAAGAGTCGGTGCAGTATTGAGACGGTTGGCTATTGAGTGGAGTAGAGAACACATTAGGCTAATGGCTGAAGCCGGTAGACTACTTCCCCAACCACCCCCATCCTACACACACACACACACACACACGCACACACACACACCATCTACCGCGCTAATGCATCATTCATCCAGGTTCTGCTGGACCATTGCTGTGGCTTTCTTTTTATGGGTGCATTTTTGTCAAGAAACATGTACTCTCCTAAAGCGTCTCAGGCTGTTGACAGAAGACAGATGTATTACTTGCCACGATAAAATATAAATGAGTACATATAAATGAGTGCAAGATTCTATATAAGGTAATTACTTTGAGATAGATATTGACATTTACTGTAACTATTGTTTGACGTTTAGAAGTTATTAGAAGGATGTATATGGCTTGATATTTCAGTACTGCAGAGATAATATTAAATATATTATTATATTATAATATATTCTTATTATTAATAATATAATTTGTGAGGTCACAAAAGTGTTTCTGTGTTGATAACATCAAGCATACAATGTGCATCATGGGATCTGCTGATGTTCCTCGGTCACTAGAGGCCGTGTGACGGAAAAAGCTAAAAGCTTGACAAAAATATTACTTGTGACACACAAGACCTCTTAATATTCTTATATTCATACTATTTTCAAATTGGTATTCCTCAAAGGAAATGAAATGTGGCAAGATATTTGCTTCCTTTGCAATTTAATTTCAGGATTTTTATATCAGGATTAAATTGATCTATCCAGATGGGTAGAGCTATTTTCTTTTTAATTGGATTAGTGACTAGATAAAGCAGGATGTTAAATATATGCCAATTATAACCAAGTGTTTATAACCAAATTTGAAGCACAATTGCTTGGAAAACTCCAATAAAATCATAAAACGGGTCTGTTCTGTCAACCTGGTTGACTCCTTTCTCTTCCTGACAGCAATTCACGCTCATGTGCTGTGCTGCCTCAGTGATGCTGGCCAAGAGACCAATGCATTTTTACTGCAGGAAGGTATGTCTTGTATGTTCACAGTTGACTGAAGCGATAGATATCAAAATGAATATACTAGGTTCAAAATAACTGCTTTTTAAAATGTTTAGCTTCAGCCATTATTATCTTTGGAGTAGGATTAATACAGTTAGTGGGTTTCAGTGCTGGCAAGAACAATCACTGTCTGTAATAAGGTTCATGCTATTTAATGAATTTGTTCTTCCAGATGTTGTAAGGAACAAAACATGTAATTTTCTCTTTAGAACATCAAGAGTTTATAGCCCTTAAATGGGTGATATTCATTTGTAATTGCAGTCAACCCTGGAATAAAAAGTTAAGGAATACAGATTTTATTGACCCCCACAGGTATTTATTTAGTTAGACCACATCTTGTGTACAGTTGCATTGCACATTTGCTGCTGTGAACAAATTATACTGTACTCAAAGGAACCATGTGTCATATTCGGACCCTTATTGTGTGGTTGAATCATTGATTTTATCATTGCTATTTATTTATTTTTGGGTTTGATTTGATTTTATGATTGCATGTTTTATACATTTTGTAGTATGTCATGGGTTTTGGTTTTCTTGGTTTTCTTGGGGATTTTGGTCTGAGGATCATGAAGTGGTGAGAAACACCTGAGACCAATTATGTAATAAAGCCCACAGTTTGGTTGGCGAAAAGAGCAGTGGGGGTGAGTTACATTGATTGTGGACAGGGGAACACAGGTGAGAGTTGACAGAGACACGTCAAGAGGACAGAAGTAGAACAGGAGTGACAAAGGAGAGCGAGTATATTTGGAGAGAGCGGCCATGGGGGATTCGGCATGAGATCGACCGGAGAAACGACCAGGGAGACTAGCAATGAAACAGGAGGTGGGACTCGACAGATTCGTCACAGAGAACGGCACAGGAGACGGCCTGAGAACGGAGGCAGAGCGAGACAAGACTAGGGGAACCGATTGGAAGGTGGCCCACCGTCGTAGAGGACCTGGTTGGCGATGGCCCACAGGCCGACAAAGCGAGGGGGCAGCCTGTACGGGTGACTGAACAAGCCAGCGAAGCAGGAAAAGACTTGGTTCAAGGCCCACTATGTAGTAAGTACAGAAAAGTGCTAAGTGATAACTAAGCAAACTGACCTTGTTTCAGTGAACTGTTGTTTTGTGTGCTAGACTCAGAGATAGATTCTTTCTGTCTCCGCACAGCGATCGCCAGGAGTAAGAACCCAGTGTGAAGCTGCAGGGCCGGAGGAAGGAGGGGACATGACAGGTGGCAAGGTGAGAGCTGTCAGGACAAGCATTATGCCTTCAAATAGTCCCCTTATAATAAGCATTCAGAGGACTCTTTTTGCCCCATTACCCTGATCAACCTTATTAACTTAGTGGGAAAGATTAAACCATCTCATCTCGTTGCCCTTTAGATATTCTGCCAACATCTCTACTGATGAAAACAATGAATTCCATTGGCCCGTGTTTGATTTACATTATAAATAAATCTCTCATACAGGGTCATGTACCTAGCCATTTTAAACATGTGGTGGTTCAGCCTCTCTTGAAAAAAAATCAGTTTTTAATAACTATAGACCTATTTCTAAATTTCCATTTATCTCCAAAATGTTACAAAGGGTTGTGGCAATGCAGCTAAACGCAATTTTGGATGACCACAACATCCTTGATAAGTTTCAGTCTGGCTTTCGAAGGATGCATTCCACTGAAACTGCCCTCCTCAGGGTTTCAAATGACATATTGATGGCTGCTGATATGGGTAAATGTACTGTGCTTGTCCTGCTGGATCTCAGTGCAGCTTTTGATGCTGTCCATCACGGTATTCTGATTGATAGACTTAACAAACGTGTGCATTTCTGGATCAGCCCTGGACTGGTTTTCGTCCTACCTTTCTGACAGGAGTTTCTCTGTGTCAGAAAGACACTTTTACGTCAGTCCCTGCTCCTCTGTCCTGTGGTGTGTCCCACGGTTCTGTGCTGGGTCCCCTGCTGTTAATATTTCTCTTAAGATTAGGCAGGCTATTGGGCCCTTATCTACCTCTGATTGTTGCACTATGATAAATTTGGGTGTCATTTTTGACAAATCTATATGTTTTAACAGTCATATTAAATCTGTTGATCGTTCCTGTCACTTTATTTTGAGGAACATTGCAAAAATAAGACATGTTGTTGCTAAAAAGGAGACACTTGTTCATGCTTTTATTTTTTCATGCTTGGATTATTGTAATGCACTGTACACTTGTTTAGATAAGTCATCCATAGACAGACTGCAAGTTGTACAGAACGCAGCTGCAAGGCTCCTGACTAGGACCAACAAGCGTGCTAATATCACTCCGGTGCTTGAGGCATTACACTGACTTTGACATTTGTTTTAGAGTCCATTTTAAAGTCTTAGTTATCACATATACAGTACTGTAGAGCCTTGCACAGTTAATTAAGCTCCCTGGATCCCTAGAGCTCCCTGGATCCTGGACTTGCTACACACACACACACACCTCTGCACGGTCTCTGAGGTCTTCAAGTCAGGGCCTTTTAACTGTTCCAAGAATTCGGTTTAAAACAGGAGGTGACCGTGCTATCGGCACAGTGGTTCCCAGGCTATGGAACGCTCTCCCTCTCTCCTTAAGAGCTATGGATACCGTGGACACTTAAAACACACTTTAAGACACATCTTTTTACACTTTGATTTTATGATGTATGCTGCTTTTATATTTGCTTTGCTTTTTTAATGTATTTTTGTTTGTTTTTGTTTTGGGTAATTTCATTGGTTTGATTGTAAACCACTTTGTGACTTTTTGTCTGTAAAAATGTCCTATATAAATAAAATGTACTTACTTGCGAGATCAGGATGGTCTTGCGATGCTACTGGTTGGAAATACTGGAGATTTATCTTTTTTGTAAAAATGGACATAACAATTCATATTTTTAAGTGAATATGCCAGATAATTTGTACATTTTCATAATAACACACAAAATAAATATGTGTTGTCACCTGAGTTTTAAGACACACTGAACAGAACAGAGAAATTGTAAAACTTGGTAAATGCAGTCCACGGTAACATGAGACAAAGCAAGCAATGACTAGAAGCTAACAATGACTCACTTGACAGTAATTCAATCCTATGAAATATCACAATATTGACAAAAAGAAACTCGTATTATTCTTCCTGGCAGGTCAAATGTTTCAGTGAAGTGAATGATGCTAAAGCAGATACGGAGAATACAGAACATTTAGTTAAATCAGAGTTCTTACGGTTAGAACTATATTTGTTTTGAGCATTCCTTCTTTCCATTAAGCTTGATGCTTGCCTTTTCCAGGTGATTAATATGTTTATTTTCTCTGCGACTTTACTGTAGATTAAGTACTGTAGTGTAGGTTCTTCTGTTTATCTGAAAGCAGCTCTGAACATCAAACATCCAATTTCCTGCAGGAGACTTTTCCTGGCAAAGATTTAGCCCACACAGTGTTTTGAACCGCCAATATAATTACATAAAAAAGCTTTCATGATGGGTGTTGGTTCAATTGCTATTGTGATATCAACAGCTACTAATCAACCTGACATATTTATGTCAAGCAACATTCAGTTATATTCAGAGGATAAATGACTGCAACTACAAATAAAGGTCACAATAAGGCCTCATAAAGTGGGGCAAATCATTTGTCTGATGATGGAGATGTTCATCTGATTTTAAACTCAACCCTTGGGACCTGGATTCAATAACATTCAGCTGCCCTTTGCTGAACCCACCCCCTTAACCTTTTCACCCTTTTCCATCTCGCACACCCTCTCTGCATTATTGTGTGTGCATCTTGGCAACAGTCAGGGTGAGATCAACCAACAAACAAGACATCCATAATGGTGCATCCGCCATAAGTGGCAGTCCATTTCCTTTCACATTAGGCCCAGGCCAATGGAAATGTTTTTTTTTTTCCGCCTTTCATTTCTCACAACAGCATATCCATCTCGCATCAAGGCTGGTGACTAAATCAATTATGCATGCAAGCTGAGCACGCCTTTCGCACTCAAGCACATCAGAGCGTCATGGCTGAAACAGTGAGACATCCCGAGTCTTGTGTGCACTATTTATGTTTTTTGGTTTTACTTACTTATATGCTTGTGAGCATTCAGGCTTCTATGAAAACTGATCAAGTTTAATGAAGTGGCCTTCAGGGCAGTTCTGTGGTAATACTGTAAAATGTTTCTCTGACCACTTAATATGTAACATGTCTCCGTGACAATCCTGGTTATATAAAGAGTAATAATAACTGACTAGAAGTCAAGAACAAGTGTGATCGCTACACTATTATGAAATGCACACCATTTTTATATGTATTAATATATACAGTGATTTGAGGAGGCAACTGTATAATAATGGTGGATGGATGTGCGGAAGAAAGTAATTAGATTATAGCAATGCAGTGTTTTGTCTGTTCCATCAATGTTTTTTTTTTAAATGACCTGTCTGATCCTGCCTTGTTTAGCTGTAAATATTTCCAGTTCTGTTTTAGATATGTATGCTGATTCACTACAATGACTGATGATGATGTAAATTCAAAGTTATAAACAATGCCCACGTCTTACTTTTGGTTAAACTATAATACAGATCTTGTACCTATATGTACTATATATGCCTTCACAACTTCACCCACACAAAGTGAATCTTGTCTCGCCTATTATCCTCTCAATTGCTCAAACATGTACAGTAATGAACAACTGAGAAAAGAAATAGCTTCCTTTCATTAAGTAAATCCAAAACACAGGGTTTCCATTACAGGAAGGGGTGCCATCAAATATTAAACCATGCTAAAATGCCCTGTTGGGCTGCTGCCATGGAAAGATAGACAATTGTTAGAACTGTAAACACTATCTGGTGCCAGCATAAGTGGAGTGGTCGCTTCAGGACTAATGCATTTTTAATTCATTAGTGTTCAACTTCAGATACATTATATCCGTTAAATTAGCAAAGGGAAACATAATGTTCTATAAGAATTTACTTATTGAAACAATTAAAATATAGGTTCTTCAAAAATAAATATCCATTATTAATTTCCTTAAACCTTCCCAATCCTACCAGATAAAACATTCAGTATCCAGTAGTAGCTCTATGTCTGTACAGTTGTTTCAGCTCCATTCGGTAACTTCAAGATTACATTAAATTAAATTAAATTAAGTGCACTCAGCCAGATGCAGGTTATCCTGTCACCAACCAGTGTGATGGCGCAGTGCAGCATGGTGGATTTACACATAGCTTCTGTCATTCCTTTTGAGCCTCAACCCATTAGCAGTATTATTAGCACAATGACAAAGACTATGCAGAACCCTAACAACACTTCATTTTTAAAGATGCTTTTTAAAACAAAATATGTGACATACAAAAAATAATATACACTATCGGTGGGAACTTCTGTTCAGTTTTGTAGGAATAGTACTGCCAGTCTTTTTATCTTAGACAATAAATAATAGAATAACTGAAAACAATCCTTTTTTTAATCTCATGGTGCAGTTTGACTGACATTATGGCATTTAAGAGAATTCTGATTATATGTATATTTACTGTATATACACTAGTCCTAAATTCTATGCAGCACATTATAAACATCTCAAATGGATATACATGTTTCAGTGTGGTGCAGTGTTGTGAAATAATTCAAATCTCAAGCCCATTGTTTTCAAGAATTGTTTATTTGAAGATACAGTTTACTTTCCTCAAGTGCTGCCTTGATATGTAGGCACTACTCAAAATACATCAGCAACATTTGAACTTCACTCTTCCAGTCTCTAAATTCAAGTAAATTAGATGTATGTATGTATGGCTGTATGGTTAGGCTATTGATTTCATTTTCTTTTCTCTTTCCTCCTTATGAAAAAGTATGTCACAACTTAGAAAAATTAAACTGGTAATGTAACAAAGGGAATATTAAGAATGTACATTTCCTGAGCATGCACTTACCACAATTTGTAGGATTTTATATTTAATCCAAAATGTAGACTAATTATGTATATAAAACTCAAATATGGTTTCAACATACTTCTTTTTTTTCTATTCATACTGACAAATTACCAATTTACCCTGTTTTATGGGATAACAAATTTTCTCTAAGAAGAAAGGTGGTATATCCACACTAGTTATTATCAGGTTGGCCTCTGTCACCCTGGCCTGCAGTATTTATTACATTACCTTTACCTCTAATCCGCATAACTGTTTCATTTTGCTGACATCTTGTTAACTACATTTCAGTTCGAGGATTTGGAAAATACATTTGTGTCCACCTTTTGCGATAAATGGGGTCAGTTTCCCACAGCTTCCTGTAGCTCTAGTCTACCCCTGCCACCACAGCCAGGCCATAAATAGGCAGGAACCTGTGACACGTTTAATTACATTCAAAGGCTCAAGCTGCCATCTATTGTGCTTGGCTCTGTGCTCCTTGGATGCTAATGGATGCTTGTGGTTCATAAGGACTGCGTGACTGATCTACAGTGTTAGCTCACATGAGTGATGGTGAAAAATACATTGTACTCAAAACGGTGATGTATTACTGTTTGCTAATCAAATATTATTAAATTATTAATAATATAACAACTATGGTTTTTCAGGAACAAATGTGAAATGCAAAGATCAAATGTAATATACAATACAACATTTTTGAGATACAGTAAAGGCTGACATGCATTTAGTTTTAACATGACTCTCAGCTTGCTCTTGTTGCCTGATGTGTAACAACCAATAGGCTTTAGCTGTCAGATGTAATAGAATAGAATAGAAAATTGAGGATATTACTGCGTTCATATACAGTTGCAAGAAAAAGTATGTGAACCCCTTTGGATTACGTAGAGTTTTGCATGAATTGGTCATAAAATGTGGTCTAACTTCATCTAAGTCACAACAATAGAAAAACACAGTCTGCTGAAAATAATACTACACAAACATTAGATGTTGCC
>JAODOY010019566.1:9519-25335 GCA_025399855.1 Forbesichthys papilliferus
CCCCCCCCCCCCCCCCCCCCCCCCCCCCCCCCCCCCCCCCCCCCCCCCCCCCCCCCCAACAAGAAAACCAAAGTGACATTGTGATCAACTAAGTCCACAATAGAGAATCTGGAAGCAAATACATACATGAACCGGCATTTTAGGGAACATCATTTGCCGGTAAAAAAAAAAACGAAACAGGAATGGGCTTCTGCATAGATCCACAGGATAGAGAGAACAGAACGATGGTGATAAGAGCAAGGCCAGGAAGGAAGGTAGGAGAAACAGGGTGACGTTACCATCTGGTGGTTGCTGCCTGTTGAGTGGTCGGGGGCTGAGAGTGGCTATACTGTATGTGCAGTGCTAAAATAGCTTGCGTACGTGTGTGAACAGTATCATGAAATAGACCCTACCATACAACTGCTATGGCTCTAGAGTGATACTACTGTATATGACCACAATAAATGACTTCAAAATGCTGGGAAATGTCCATAATAACACTAATAATACTAATATTAATAATTATTATAATAATAATAATAATAATAATAATAATGAGAAACTGTATGAATGTCAGTGTAACTGCCTCTATTTCTGTTTTTGAGCAAGCAAACAATTTCCGCCCCTTGGCATACTGTCTGCGAGGGCATGACGGACACACATCTGGACCGACACAGCTGTATGTAGGACACACCTCAGCATCTGGCACACACACGATTCCTGGCGTAGAAGTGTAAAGGCAGGTATACTGTGTGTACAGATGCCTGAAGGATGGCTTGTGATGGACTCGTCTGTTTCATCACAGCAACACCTTTGACCTGATACAATTCAGGCACACGGTAAACACATGCACTGTATACCTATGGTGAATCCCTTTAGGCTGGCATATGGCACGGGGCTGAGTGATTGCCTGTCAGTTACGCATGCACATACGTTTCTGCAGCTCCCGGAAGGCTTTCATAGCTCTCTGTCTGGTCATTTGTTGTTTTCTTTGTTTACCCCACCAGTCTAACATCTGTCCAATATACTTCTGAGGAGATCTACCTCATCTACCGCAACATGTACACGCACGCTTGCACTCCGAAACACGCTCAGGCACGCACGCACGCACGCACGCACACGCACAGTAGTACCGGGCCCCTTCTTGCTGAATAGTATTTGTTTTGGATCTGTTTTCTTGCTGAACTACCTTGTCTTTAATTAAGACTGTGATAATATCCAGACATAGCATTTATACAACATTCTTGCCAGACGTCTGTGATGTATTGGTGTGATGTACAGAATTAACACAGATTTACATACAAGCGGGCATGTATGCACTGTTAATGGATTGGACGTGGCCTATCATGTGCAAACAAAAGACTAAATGACATCCTCCATGTTGTGAATGGTGATGTCATACTGGATGTTAAAAATCACATGTTGACATGGACACCTTGTGAAAACAACACCAGTAGACTTGAGAGCGAAAACAGTTGCGTTTGGCAACATTCTGTGTATCTGTAAATACCTGACCTCCCAGCTCATTAGATAAACAAACCATTAAAACATTAAGATGAAACAGCCCTTATAGTCGCCATTCCTTTCAAGAGGTTACGTTGATGGTGCATCTGCCATGCTGCTGACACCACTATTTGCACTTTCCGCGCTATGATACATTCCTGGACGTATTTTACGACAGCAGCCAATGAAACACGTCAACACCCACACCTGCACCAGTATTACGATGCTGTACTACTGGGCGTACTGTATAGCAGGTTGTTATCCCGTTGTCTGTCGCCATTATGTACGTGTGAACTGTATGTGCATGCATGTATGGACAGTATACTTTATGTATGGCGATGCTAATCTTAATAAGCCCTTTACCTGATGAAACGTTGGTTGGATGAAGAGGGAGGACATGCTACAGACTACTATTTTAAAAGAGCCGTCACATGCATGTACCAAAAGAGAACATATTTTACATTTTGAATAAGAACATTTCAAATGAGAAGAAAAAAAACGTAACTGGTCATTTAAATGAACCATGTGTTTGGTATGTATCAGGGGGACCGATTCCATTCTATTAATATTGCAAAACCAGGGAGTAGCATTTTATTGTTATATTCCAATTCAATTCATAAAGTTGTGTTTGATTATTACGATGAAGACACCAAACCAGATGAGACAAAGGCGTAGATTTCAGGGGGGGTGCAGGGGATGCGTTCTCCCTAATAAAAACACGAAAGATGCGTACTAAACCGTCTGACAGTGCAGCCGTAACCTGATACTACACTATTGGTTCAGACTGTTACTGTATGTCCTATGTTGGATATGTTAATGCACACATTACGCATCCCATCCACATGGCGTCACGAGACTTTACCAAAGTCTAACTCTCCAGTAGTAGTTCAAATAGGTAATGGTCAAAATGTGTAGTGTTATTGTTTTAAATCAGCTATAGTTTAGCCTAGATCATCGCAAATCACAGATGTTTTGAATATGCAGAATATTTTGAACATAAGCATAAGAGCTGGTCCATGGGTTTATACATAAATTAAAATGAATTGATTCATAATTTCCTTTCCCCAAAGATAAGGACAGAAGAGTAGGCGATATGTGTTGAAAATATGAAATAGGCCTATAATGCCTAAAGCATTACATATGTTTAATCATCCTTACTGCATTGTTTTCCATATATTTTGAATTGTGCCATGGTTCTTGTATTTATTGTTTTCCTATAAATTAATAGACATTTTCACCCTACATTGATGCAGGAAAGGCACACATAGTCCCATGTGAATTCACTCGAATGCAGAAAATGAAGTGTTTGATTCTCGAAATGTTCAGGGGAAGAGCCCCCAGACACCACGCTCTATATGCCCCCCCTCCCAATGTTCAAATGAAATCTACGCCCGTGAGATAAGACACATTCAGTTCGGAGTTTTTAAAACCATTTTACCAGTTCATCAAGAATGGAAACTCATTAAAAGTAACATCCAGTCATTATAAGTAATATTAAGTTCTGAAACTATTATAAATACTTTACTGTAAAATAGTGGTGATCTTTAGAAAGGACATGTCTGTGTACTGAAAGACAGCCGTCGCAATTTGAGCATCGGGAAAATACGAGGTCTGACACAACTATATATTTCTAAAATGTTAATGTAATTAAGTATAAAATCCCTTTCAAAATTAAAAAACATTATACGGACTGGATGATACCTTTAAGATCTTAAAATTAAGACATTGTATACTGAATGCAATATATGGAGGGAATTTATGGGACGTCGCTAATGATCTCATGCACACACACACACACTCAGACGCAGACGTGGGCAGGTGTAACACAACAGACACATAACTCATACTGTAAATATAGATCCACAAACAAACATACAAACTTGCAGCTAATTCATCATCATCTTTTTTTTTTTAACACAGATTATCTGTCTTATTTAGATAAAACGTCTTCTTCCCATACGAGAGACCCATAAACAAAACACAAAGGTTGAACATTAGAAAGATAATATGATTGTGTAATTCCATAGTCAACCAGTGCAACAGAAATCCAGAGCTAGAACACAGTGTAAAAAAGCTTAGTGAGTAAAACAGTGAGAAAGTCGGTCCTCCCACTCAACAAAGGCTGTGGTGTCGCCCCCTTGTGTCTGGGGTTGTTTGAGTTCCTTTGTTTGCCTGTCTAACTGCCCTGTCTTGTCTGGTTGCTTGTTTGTTTGTCTGTTTCTTTATGTATTTCAGTGTGTTGTGATTGATTTGCAGGTCTTTTATTTCCCATTTCCCGAGAGCTTTGAAGGTTGTCCGCAGGCACGCAGCTCCCAGCCGCTCCCGCGAGTCTAACTGTGTTCCCACACGGGCCGCCATAGCGAGGGATTGCCCTTCTCCCGGCAGCGGTATCACTCCTCGTTGGCAGGGCTCTCCTCCAGAGGCGCGATGGCAGACAGGCCCAGCCCTGTTGCATTGTGGGACGCGCTGAGGCTGGCGACCGTGTGCAGGAGCACGAGAACGAGCAGGCAGAGTTTGAGGCGACTGTTGCACAGTCTGCAGGCTGCCGATGAGCTGAGGGACGTGCGGTGCTGGCACGGCGGGTGAGTTCTTTTCAGCGTCCCCCTGGAGCGGTTGTCCGTTTTCAAGTCCCACCGCACGTCACAGCACTCGGCGTCCGGGTCCACGCCTGACGGATAGTCCTCCAGCAGCCCTGGAGGAGGCAGGACACACTGTTACTCCACGCAGACCCGTAGACAGATTCGGCACACCGAGGTGTTAAAAATACTATAACCTTGTTTTCTTGTCTTGCAACTGTTCTGATTTACACCAGTAAGCTCTCACTTATATTGCACTTCTTTGATATACAGTAGGGGTTCTCATGTTGTCTTGCAGAGCCACCCTTTACTTGCTTACCTAACTGTGTCAAGACCCGCTTACTTGACAAGAGGAGGTGCATTTATTGACATGCACGATGACCACTACATAACTAACAGTTACTAGTATATAGTAACTAGTAACTAGTTAACATACTGAGGAATTCCTTGGGAAACTAAATGACACCAGTCTAGCTGTTTGCAGGTCTTGTAATATATGTTAAATAAGTAGAATATGATAAAGAGAAAGATTGAAATGTAAATAAAGTATAGCATCTTGTGAATGCTAATAGCCAATGAAAATCTACTATCTCACTACCTGACATGTGTTGTCAAGTTTATCAGATGAAGAAGCTGAGGCTATAGGGTTTTCATTTCCACTCGCAGGTAATACACTTTATATTAAGGCATGCAGAATACTATCAGCTTCCAATAGAAAGGTCCTGATACCGATCCCTAACAAGCCATTGAGCAAGCTGTCTGATCCCTAGAGTAGGCTATGACCTGCTAACTAATTTTACAGTAAGGCCATCTTAAATAAAAGCTACGCCTTGGCAAAGAGATATAAAAACACAGGCTTTGTTGAACAGCCTTTGCTAAAAACCCTTAAAACAGAGAGGATTCAGTGCAGAACGACCCCTCATGCAAGAACATGTTTTGCTGTCATTTTGCCCAGCAGCCTGGACACATGAGAAACCTTTTTATTTGTGAGTGTTTGCAATTAAAATGCACAAGACGTTACTGGAGCCAATCAGTTTCAGTTTCAGAAAACACAAAATTACCCTTGAACTGTACGGCAAGAGAAATTCTGCCAAATGAACTAATCTCCAGGAACCAGACTAGTGTTACTGCCATGAGTGAACCCCAAAAATACTTTTTGTTTGCCTTTACGACCCATATTTGGTGTCACCTGCAGGGAGCCTGCACAGATATACTCATGAAATCCACACCAGCCTTGCATACAAATGGTGTGAAAACGTCTCTCTAGCTCTCTGCACTAATATCCAAAGTGTCGCTGGCTTCGTCAGGAACTGGACGCATGCTAATGTGAAGATGGCTAAGTCTGCATCCACTCTTCCACAGCTCTGACACTAAAGAGCTTCAATCTCATGGCCTGCGTAATTACTGCAATAATCTGAGCTTATTCAGCCCTTTATGCATACCCATCAACAAAGCATTTATGACACGCAGTTCCCGTCACCTGTGTTATTTGGTCACCTACGCTTGATTGTATTCTTACGATGTTTGCTCTCTTCCCTCCTGCCTTTCTTCTCATCTCCACCGGTTACCTTGCATTCATGCAGCAGACCGGAACTACAAGCTGATCTGTATCACGCAGATTGGATGCAGAGAACAAAACCACACGTGCTACGTCTAAACAGAAGCACCAGCACAGGTCACATGAGAAACCTTTTGAGAAAAATATGTGAGTCAAACACTCAACAGCAGAGCTGACCAAAACGTGACCCTGACCCTGAATACGGCTTCTTCTTCTGCCACTGCCACTGAATGTAATCTGTCAGCTCCACAGCATGGCCACAAGGGGGCAATATCAACACATGATGTTTGTTAATGACGTTTGTGTGCAGGGGAAAGCCTACATGAAAAGGTCTGATGAAGTGCAAACATGCACGCATACCGAGACAATGACATTCCTACAGTGTCATTTATTATGCAACATATTACAGCATATGTACAGTACCTTGGGCGAGCAAGGCGTTTGGGCATCAAAGGGTGATATTTATTGTAAGAAAAACATTGCGCGCACACATTGATTTTACCCTTTGTTACATCACGTGTGCTCAAGACGAAATATAGTGAGAGCAAAGTGTTACACAGTATCATGCATCTCCCACGTGTGCGTGCAATGTGGGTCACTATACCTGTGCATATAAAACTGGGGCTGCCACCGTGGATGAGATCGTCATTGTCAGGCAAGATGAAGGGGCAGCGTTGTTGCACCTCCAGACAGTACTGACCACAAGGGATCCTCTTGCTGCAGTGCACCTGTGTGGTGTGGAAGTACTGAGAACACAGCCAGGGCTTATACACCATCTAGGCAGGAGCCGGGGAGGTGGGGAATGGGCAGGGATAGAGAATAGATTGGTCAGTTAGAGGAGGCTGCAATTGACGATACACAACACAAACACACGCACACAGGCACACGGGTAGCGAACATGTGCTTTTACACACCCAGTGTACACGCACAAACACATGCGTGCACGCGTGTTTCTGCAGATATGCATCAACATACACATGGACAAATGCACGGATCATCCATGACCTCTATTGTATTGATGTAGCAGGATTGATCGGTGTTCCTGGTATCCACTGTTCAATGGAGGTGTTTGCTACTGGAAGGTCATCGCTTTGTCAAAGTCAAAATATATTACCCAGCCTGCTCTCGGAAGCGATGGGAGACTGTACTGTAATGTGTAACCCTGTTAAAGCACAAGGGGGACACAGCTGCTTTCAATATCTTGTTTGCAAGTTTTCCTCTAAGCCTTACTAGACAAACTAATGGGTTAGCGCCGTTTATTACAATCTCTGCTGTGTCTGCTTCCTAACCAGTGTAACGTTATCACCGGTCATCTGGTGTGGCCCTGGTTATTAGCAGCCGGTTGGTTCAGATGAAACATGGCAGGATGCAAACGACAGGCACCCAAACGCAGCTTTACACCACACACACACTCAGTCAAAGATCATGTCAGCGCTCAATGGAGATAAAACTCCAATGTTGTTAAATGTGTTTTATGCGTGTGTGTGTGTGTGTGTGTGTGAGGTCCTGCGCTTGGGGCCGCGTATAATGATTTCTGATGTAACCTATCAGAAAGTATGAAAACACAGCAGTAGTCTGTCAGCAGTTGTCTGTGAGTGTGCGTGTGAGAGTGTGTGATATAAGACTCCTACTTCGTTAATGTAATAACTTTGGCCATCTACTGAATGATGCAAACAGGAGACTAATTCAAAATGCAAGGCTGTCAGATTCATCCCAGTTACATGCAGTAGCAACACCGGGGCAAGGGTGGCCCTTCTGAAGGTCCCGTGTTCAAACCCCGGTCGCCCCTGCCTTTCTGTGTGGAGTTTGCATGTTCTCCCCGTGTCCGTATGGGTTTCCTCCGGGTGCTCCGGTTTCCGATTGGTTAAATGCAGAGAACACATTTTGCTACATGTATGTGTATGTCACAATAAAAGCACCTTTAGCACCTTTCTGTTTATTATAAGAATGTTTACAGAGAAGAAGTTTAACATCCATGATCCAACTTGAATTAAGTAGATTGTACAAAGATCAGTGACGGAGCAAAAAACAGAAGAATATATGTATTAGTATCTCAAAATATTTACATTTTTGTCCACTGATAAATATCCTCAGTATAAGCAGTAAACTATAATAAGGAATAATGGAAGAAATCCAAATAAATATATATTAAAAACTGTACGTGCATGCTCAAATAATAGTTTGAGCAGCAGACATTTTTAGGCCAAGCATCAATCTACCCAAGGATAACAGCTGTTTAAAAGTCGCTTTTGACAGCTGACGGCAAAGTGATGATGATGAGAAGTTGTTTTTGGATCATCATAAAGAAAATAAAAACATTTGCTGGAGTGGCTTGCCAGTAATTAATAAAAGTCAATAAAATAATGTTGTAAATAAAAACATAACCTGCAGTAAACTATACATTACATTTTGAGCAAGCACCGGCAGAAATGTGTCTCAATGTCATTGACTTAGTTGTGTAAGGTTCAACAGGCGTAAGCCCATGCATGACTAAGCACATATATGTTTCATCTCTCTCTCTCTCTCTCTCTCTCTCTGTGTGTCTTTCTCACCCTTCTCACATAGAACAGAAATAAATTGCTGTGTGTGCTAGTAATTAAATCCCAGATGGAAGATAAGGTTTGTTCCTGAAAATTCAACACTCGCCTGACGCACATAAACACACACACACACACACACTCAAAGCAGCTGTCACTGTGAATGTCACAGTATCTAAATGTAGTCACATGACCACCTTAATGTCACATCCTGTAAACATGTTCACATTAGGCTAATATTTCTTTATGATCTGAGTGTGTGTGGGTGTGTGCGTGAGAGAGAGAGAGAGAGAGAGAGAGAGAGAGAGAGAGAGAGAGAGAGAGAGAGAGAGAATAAGTTTGTGTGGTTGCCAGATGCATTTTCCTTGTATAGCACATCTCATTTTCCATTTTGTGCCTTCCCATTCTGGTCTTGGACAGCTGTGTTTGTCAAAGTGGAGTGATGAAGACCAACTGCTTGGGCAAGGAGCTGGTATATCTCCCGTCCAGCAATGCTTCACCTTATACAGACAATGACAGCGACAGATTGACTGTCAACAAGAGTGTGGGCATGTATTCCCCAGGTATGCTCTTCAAACTGAGCAGCACAGGGAAATCGTCAAAGTCAATGCCCTATCGGGAGCTGTCCCCTGAGGCACAAGCACAGATCAAGACAACATCTAGAGATAATCAATGGCATTACAACAAATTAGATTATGTTTGAATACAACCTAAAGGCCGGCTAAACCTTTTAACTTTGATTTGGTGCGTAAATAGCACTATAAGGATAGAAAATGTACACTCAAAACACACAACCTTAACTCATCTTTTATCACAGCTATTTCTTCAGCTTGAAGAGGCATAACATGTTGTTGAAAGGTTTTTGATGGGCAGTTAATACCATGGTGTCATTTCTGTACAGTAGAATTGTCATAACCGATAAGACAAAATAGTGTCCTTTCCTGTCAACCTGGCCTATCAAAGTTTGCTCCGTGCAATTACCGTGCACTGCTGTGAGCACTAGTTAAGAAATGGCTGTAACATCCTGAGGTGCACCCATAGATCTCCACCGTGCCGTTCTGTCTCGCCGGCGTACTAACCACTGGCCTGCAGCCATCTGCATCCCCAACGCACCCCAGACGCACACTGTTTCACCACTCACTCTGCATACACCGCTGTGATCAGTGAAGTGTATATATTATATATATTACAAGGTGCTGGCCACCTCTGGTGAAATCTCATACATCCTGGCCTATGTACAGTATAATAACAAAATAATGTGTATGTAATACCTATATAAGGTGCATAATAACTATATCATGTGTATGTAATACCTATATAAGGTGCATAATAACTATATAATGTGTATGTAATACCTATATAAGGTGCATAATAACTATATGTGTATGTAATACCTATATAAGGTGCATAATAACTATATAATGTGTATGTAATACCTATATAAGGTGCATAACTATATAATGTGTATATAATATTTAAACATAGACTATTATTTTAGGAAGGTGACAAAATTCTCTCTCTCTCTCTCTCTCTCTCTCTCTCTATATATATATATATATATCTTATATACAGTATATATTAAAACTGTATAACAATATAACAGTATAACGATATATATTAAAGGAATAGTAAAGTATGAAACATAAAACACAATGGGAGGGGGCTTCGGGGGCTGGGAGGAGACCAAGAACCAGGAGGAGAGATTATATCTCAACCCTGGCCTGGGAACGTCTCGGGATCCCCCAGTCGGAGCTTGCTAATGTGGCTCGGGAATAGGAAGTTTGGGGTCCCCTGCTGGAGCTGCTGCCCCCTGCGACCCGACTCCGGATAAGCGGAAGAAGATGGATGAAGATGGATGGAGATAAAACAAAAAAAAAACAAGCACACAACAAATACATTTCATGTGTTCCAGTGTTTAGTTGAGTCACTTGCCTCTTAAAACGCACTACAGCTGAGCAAGACACTCAAGACAGACAGACAGTCCTTGTGTCCTCTACACCAGGCCGTCTGAGGAACATCTGTCCAGACCATGAGAGGGGCACCGTAAGAACCCACGGCCTGCTTTGCACCCTGGCAACGTAATAGCCGCGCCCTCTTGCTTTTTGCTCTAGTTAGCAATGCCCACTGCTGTCATCAAAGAGAACGCAGCACCCCGGCCATTTATCATCCCTGCTAACGCATCAAACATACCCTATAAAGGGAGGTGAGTGAAGCAGAGTCTAAGTATTTATAGGCAAGTCTCGCCACTCGGCAGCCATCTTTGAAACACCCCGGGCATTTATTTAAGAAGACCTTATTGAAATGAATGGGGAGAGAGCCATGACTGCACTTTCAATTTTCACCGGGACATAAAAACTGCAGGTATACAATACAGTCACAGGTCAAATCTGATAAGAAACGCTTACAACATTTGGTGACTTTGCCCCCAAAATAAGGTATTATAAAACAGTTTTCCCACAGGTTACATATCTACCACGCATGCACAACAGTTGTCTCATGTCAGCGCAACCACACGATTGGTTAAATAGGTTAATGCTCGGCTGTTACAACGCAGATGATTGGCCCTTTTCCTTTAATAACTGCCAAATTTGCCCTTCATAATTCTCCCATAGCGCTCCATTCAAAATGATACAAGTGGCACGTCTCCTCGTGTAGTGTCTAAGGCAGAGTGGACGAGAGCGAGCTTTGGGAAAGAGGAGAGAAAAGCGAGGGAGACAGAAAGGGTAAGTGAGTGGCAGAGAAGAGACGGCAAGATGGATTCGCCTCTTTTCTGTAACCTTTCCTACAGGGTGCCTCTCCGCATCCCCGGGGTGACAAGACAAATTATTTGGTTTACATCTATCTTTCCATTTCCAGCACTGTCTTTCTTTATTTTTTTTTGCTTCTCTCTTTATTTTCCTGCCCATTCTCCACTGGCTGTGGTCAGCCATGGTGCTCAGCTGTGCTGCTAGATTGTATTATTCCATTACCATTAGGCTAATAAGGTTGTTGATGGAAGGCCTGTCCCTGCTCTGCTCGGTGGCTTTGGTTTTAAGTGGCCCCGGGTGGCCTTGCCTTCTCAGTTCCTTGTCCTTACTGTTTCATCTGACCACACTGCTAAGAGAACTAGTGGTTACCCATCACCCCTAAATCAAGCTAATCAACGTTAATAACATGACAGCATACAGTATGTAATGTAAGTAAGCTATTATAAAAAAAAACATTAAAAGGTGTAGTAAGTCATTCTCGGGAACGCACGCTAAATTCAAACTCAAATCAAAACAAAAACAACTCTCCTTTTAATTCCGTAGAATGCTCCCACAGATGCTCTGCCCCACACGATTGGAAATGTATTGCGAAGGCTAGGACATAGTTGTGTTCATATTTATGGAGCCAGGGCTGTGTAGAAGTACCAGATAATGATTTCAGCATGCACAGAGAACGGTAATCTAGCAGACTGCGAGGAGCTATTTGGTGAATTTGACAAAATGACGATGTGGAAGTTCTTAAGTGTGGCATAATGTGAAAATAATATTACATACATGGTATTAATGCTAAATTTGGTTTGCCTACCATCACTTATTGCATCTTAACCGTCCTGGAGGGGTGGATTCCTCCCTCTGTGGTCCCTTTCCAAGGTTTCTTCCCTTTTTTCCCCCATGTGTTTTTTGGAAGTTTTTCCTTGCCCGGGGGGAGGAGCAGGTTAAGGGGGTGTTGTTTGTTTCCATGTGAAATGTAGGCTGTACAGCCCTTTGAGACTGTAATGTGATTAAGGGCTATATAAATAAACTTGACTTGACTTGACTTGACAAAACATGTATTAGTTTACCGTAGCTTACTATTCCTTTACCAGCAATGAACAATGTAGAGCAGGCCTATTCAACTCCGGGCCTGGAGGGCTGCACCATGCATGTTTAAGATCTCTCCCTGCTCCTGTTCACGCCTGTTCAAGGTTGTTAGAAGCCTGATAACGACCCGTTCATTTGAATCAGGTGTGTTGGAGCAGGGATAGAACTTCTTGCAGAGTGGGCCCTCCAGGACCGGAGTTGAATAGCCCTGATGTACAGTATGTGGTAGAATAGAGGGGTGGTTGGAAATAGTTAACTCACAGCCATAAAGTCTGTATGGGTTCCATACCCCGCTATGCCCAGACAACCTGCAAGCATCGTTGTGCAAGATGCATGACCTCTACCTAACACCTATAAGTTGCTTTGGATAAATGCACCTGCTCATAATGACCTTTTGCACTAACATCATTATTAAATGATTTAAAGATTATTTGTATATCTTGGTCACAAACCATGGTTTAAAAAGCACTGAACATAACCACCCATCCCCCGTTACACACACACACACGCACACAACTGCCCCCTTGTACATTACAATAACGGTGTAACTCAGTCATTTACTGCTCTGCTGCATGGCGACTAGCGCCTTTACATTTATCCTCTTTTCTGCTCTGTTTATTCAAATGATCCTGGGCTTTAATAATGGACCAGAACAAGTCCGCAGCACAATACTCGTGGATTACCATAGCTTTGAATGAAGTCCCTACTGTGGAGAACGCAATAGCAAAACAGGCAGGAATTGACACAAGCTGTAATGCAAAATTATTTAGCATAGAGTACACAATAACTAACCAACCAACCAACACTCTACGTCATTTTGGTGTTAGTGTTGGCTCTGGAATGGTGGAAAGAGATTCCGGAAGAAGCCAGGACAGAATCTCACATCGGTACTTTAAACAGTAATATTGTACAAGCACTTGCGCTAACCGAGGGTTTCGAATACTCATAACACATCCATTATATCAATATTTTACTAAAACATATTTCCATATATCCATCCATCTTCATACATCCATCCATCCATCTTCTCCTGCTCGGGTCGCGGGGGGCAACAGCTCCAGCAAGGAACCCCCAAACTTCCCTTTCCCGAGCCACAATGGCAAGCTCTGACTGGGGGATCCCGAGACGTTCTCAGGCCAGTGTAGAGATATAATCTCTCCTCTTAGTCCTGGGTCTTCCCCGAGGCCTCCTCCCAGCTGGACGTGCCTGGAACACCTCCCAAGGGAGGTGCCTAGGGGGCATCCTTACCAGATGCCCGTGCCACCTCAAATGACTCCTTTTAAGAAACATATTTCCTCCTCATAAGAAAATGTAAATGTAATTTGTAATTTAGGCTGTTAGCAATTATTTCTGATTGAATGATGTAATGTGTATTCGCTCTGATGACATGGTACTGTCAATAACACAATGTTGTTTACTTATGATTACAGTACTTGTTGACAAATGTGTTAATGTTACAGATTTTTGTATGGCTAACAAATGCTTACCTATACTGAAGATACTTTTTTAAAACTCTTAACACAGCAACACATCACACTATTAGCCAAATAGTAAATGTTCTTATTAAAACCACATCTTGTTCATGAAATGCTATGTCAAATGTCAAAATGCTAAAAACAAAAAATATAATTTTTTTTTAAACCTTTATTTTACCAGGAAAATATACTCGCTGAGATTTAAAAACTAATTTACAGGAGTGTCCTGGTCAAAGTGGGTATCAACAACAAAGATACTCACAACAAATACTGAAATCGAAATTCAACAACCATACAATGTGAATGAATAGCCATAAAATGCAGTTACAGTGAAAAAAATACTAAAGTACACAATTTTAAAAACATTTACAAGCAGATAGGTTTTCCCATAATAATTTCAGCTTTGCATCAAACACACTTATTGGTACAAGGTTCTGGATTTAAAGGTCAGCTTGAAGACCATTCCATAGGAGCAGCTATGAAAGCCTTTTTCCCCATTACTGAACAGTGGGAGCTTCTAATAAATAAATAATATCTAGTGTTAACACAAACTCTATCAAAACACTATAAACCTCACTCAAAATAATTATCTCAAAACACTAGCACACTTTCTTTACAAGAGGAACAGATATTCAACCCTAGCCCAACTTTATAAATAATAAAAGCTGATGGCATTACAAAAACTGCAGTACTTTCCATGTTTCGGTTCTACTTCAGTTCTGCATTCAATAGTCGATGTGAAATCCTTGTTTTTGTTTTTCACTTTCCTTTTATTGTAAACCGCGCTAGATGTTTGGCTTGCCGGTCAAACGTGTGCATTTTTGAAAAGTGAATGAGTTTAGAAAATATTAAAATTGAAAGCTTTATCAGCAACATTAAATTGCAGCCAGCCACTGTAAAAATACAGTAAAATACAAAAATATACACGATACACGAACATGAATAGAGGGTAAAGTTAGAAACATAAATGAACAGCTCTGTTCTACAATCCATCGGATCTTCAGCAGGACCGTATGCTCTCCTTTGAACACCACCATGCCTTCTTGCGCCTCTGCCCCTGCTCTTCTTCTCCCTTGTTCTAGCCCAACTTCTCTTCTCCCTGGTGCTGAGACGAGTGGCACGTTGTTGCTATGACTTTGGTAGGTCTGTGCAGTGAGAGGTCAAATGGAGGGTACCCTACAGCACGAACCAGCATGTAAACTACTAACTAATTTCCCACAGTGCTCCCTGAGCAACTGCAGCACTGCCCCACGGGAGTTTACAAGCCCGGGCTGAAGGGTCAAACACCGTAGCAATTTTCAAACTGCATGCATGAATACACACATACACACACTCTCAAACATGTGGTGTTCAGAGAAACGGTAGTGCGTCCCTATTTTCACGTCAACAGACAAATAAACAAACGTGTGCACGTCCAACCACATCCCAGAAGTCAATGAACATAATGAAGCATGAGCTCAAACACAGCGCCAAGACGAGCCAGGTCTCTGAAAGGAACAAGATACTTACTGTGTAAACACTGTGTTTGCATAGATCATAACGGCTGATAGCATTGCTGTACTACCATATCAACATAATTGGATGGGTTTAATTAAATGTGCTTCATATACATGTCAAGCTATCTACTGTATATTTCAATGAACGCACGTTGATAGCTGGCGGCGCTGGCAAATGGCAAGCATACAGATTGTGTCAACAGCACTTTCACACAAATAATGTAACGTAACTAATGATCTTATGGACAAGAGAGTTTCCGCACAAAATGGAGATGGAAATTTAGCCAAACTGGTTAGCAGAGCCAATGGGAATAAAATAGGCATTAGATAGGCTGTGGGGCTAGACTGTAGCCAAAGCAGAGAACATTGATTGAAATTGTGGGGAAGCGAGAAAGCATGCACAGTACTCCCCAAGTGGCACCTATTCAATTACATTCATGTTACATTTGAATGACTATGACGACACACAAGTCCCATTTTGTCAATAATGAATATTTGAGAGACCCACCTGCTGGTGGTGTGTGCTGACACATGCACGCACATGTGCACGCACACGCACGCGTACACACAACTCATATCTTTTAATAAGAGCTGCTCATTTGGTAAACTAAAAGACATGCTAATGTTATTACCACACAGCAAGGGCACACTATAACCCCCTTCCCTGGTTATTACTGTAGAACCAGGAAACACACAGAGAGAGAGAGGGAGAGAGAGAGAGAGAGAGAGAGAGATGGAAAGACCTGAGGTCCAACTGCTAAAATTGGGCGAGGAGAGAGAGCGAGAGAGAGAGAGAGAGAGAGAGCGAGAGAGAGAGAGAGCGAGAGAGAGAGAGAGAGAGAGAGAGAGAGAGAGAGAGAGAGAG
>JAODOY010019594.1:0-25326 GCA_025399855.1 Forbesichthys papilliferus
CCCCCCCCCCCCCCCCCCCCCCCCCCACACACACACACACACACACACACCTCTTCCCCCCCAGGCCTTCAAGGGTGTGTGTGACGTGCTGACGGCTCACTGCTTCCAGCATCACGTGTGGGACCCCACGTGCTACGGACCGCTGCCCTACAGTCCCAGTCCCAAACTGCAGAGGGCGCTGTATGCCTTCATACAGGAGCACGTCTTCGAGGGGCCAGATGGCGATGGCCAAACCAGGGGTGAGGTGCCGTTTTGAGTACTTGATTTAACGTTGTTTATTTTTAGTCTCGATACCGATGCAGATACATGCACTTTGGGTATGGGCCGATACCGATCCGATTCCTGTGTTAAATTAAGCGGTGTTCCTACCTCAATGTGACGGAGAAAGAGACTGGGAATCAAGTTTTGTGTAAGGAACCATCAGGCTTGAACATTGCTTTGCTAACTCTGTAAAACATAACGTAACATGGGCTATATGAGTATATGAATATAAGGAAATATTACAATTTTCACTGATGTATGCATTAGTTTGAGTGGTTTCTCCATCTCTATTTTAGGACATAGATGCACGTTAGAAACCTGCTGCCTGGGTAGGGTAGACATGGCCGATGCTTGACTGTAAACCCACGTGTGTACATTAATTTAATTTGATCAACTATCTACTATCAATCTACTGTCAAATTGTCACCGTATCAGTCCACCTATTTAAGTCAGTATCGGACCAATTTCCAATCTCATTATTATATTGGTGCCATACCTATTTCATATCACATTGTTGGGTGAACTAAACTGGTTTGCCCCCTTTATTGGTAAAGCAAAGCACAGTTCTGTGGTTATTTGCTAACACTAGAAATAGCGTGTGGAAAGCCATGTCAAATTATTACTGAACATCACATTAATATATGTGGATACTGTAGATTGGTAAGTATTCCTGTCAACAACATTCTGCAACTGGTATTCCTTTCATATCCAGTTTTAATACATTAATGTATTAATAGTTGCCTATACCTTAATATGATATATTATCTTTACAGACATCTCTACATATATATTGCATTTTTATAGGGGATAGTCAATAACCGTGTGATGGGGAATGTCTTAAATGTTAAACCAAATCCAATAGGGGATTATTGGCTTTTGAACATGCAATAAAAAGCTATTGTTTTATTGAATTTGTTCAGTAACGGACTAGGCACGGTGTTTTCTATTAACTCTGGGATCGGAGATCGCTCAGAGGGCCAGGACATTGAGTTAAGTCATGAAATAAGGGCAATCTCTTTCCATGAGAAAATCCCATTAACTTTGGCTCACCTCCGAGTCCGTTTTATTAGGCCCCGTCACGCGAGATTGAAGCCACATGGTGTCCCAGCACCACGGCTCCAGACCCCGGTTATCTTTGACTTACACCTGCTAAAGCCATCACGCAGAAACACACTGAAACACTCCCCTGCCTTTCAACCCCCTCCTCTTCACAAATATCCCAGTGCCATTCACTCTTGTCCTGTTCCACAAACAACCGGGTCATTTAGCACATTTAGCACTAGACTCCATTTAGCACTAGTATTCAGAGATTTAAAGGCAGTGTCGGGCATTCTCCAGAACGCTTGCTAACTTTGAGCTCAAATCAGCCGGTAGGCTACATTTCTCAACATATTATTTCAATCACACCTAACGTAAGTCTAATTCTAACCACTTATGTGGTTAGAAAAGTATTTCCAATCAAATATGAAGACAAGGTTATCGACAAGGGATACGTGTTTCAGAGAGACTTACATTAGTCCAGTGTCTTTGGTCAGGTCAGACTGACCTGCCCCCCTTACGCTTATGTTTTCTCCCTCCCTCCCTCCCTCCACACACACACACACACACACACACTGTATGTACGTACACGGGCCTCCTCAGGCAGCGAGCCCTGGGAGGAAGACAAGATGGCGGACGTGCACAGGAGAAGGAGCCTTCTGGCAGCGTACTGTAAGCTGGTGGTGCATGGAGTGCTGGAGACAAGCGCAGCAGCCGGGGTCTTCATGTACTATGTGAAGGTGAGCAGGCAGACAGACAGGCAGACAGACAGACAGACAGACAGGTCATGATGAATCATCCCATAGTAACGTCCATCTACCTGACTTTCTCTGTGATCTACTCTCTTCTCTCTCCTGCTCTGTAATCTACCCTGTGTCCTGCTCTGTGATCTACCCTGTGTCCTGCTCTTTGATCTACTCTCTGTCCTGCTCTGTGATCTACCATGTGTCCTGCTCTGTGATCTACCCTGTGTCCTGCTCTGTGTCACCCAGTATTACAACGACTTCGGTGACGTCATTAAGGAGACTCTGTCCAGGACCAGGCAGGTGGATAAAATGGAGAGCGCCCGCAGCCTGTTGCTGTGTCTGCAGCAGGTGAGAAGACCCCCACACCTCTGACCCATGACCCCACAGGGAAGTGGCTCATTGCTTGCCATGTCACAGGCTCAAAACTAAAACAAAACAAAAAGGTTGAAGATGTACGCACATTGCCATAAACACAATCACATGACAAGATGTACGCACATTGCCATAAACACAATCACATGACCACGGAACATTCATTAACCTTGTTTTAGCAAGATTAATCGACGTGCTACAAGAGAACCTCAGAGTCAGACACTGTTGTTAAGAACTAAAAGCGCCAGCACACTCTTACTTACTCCATTCTCCCCCCGCCTCTCCTTCCCTCCCCCCTCTCTCTACCCCTCCCCCCGGTCCTCCCCCCAGTTGTTTGTACGCCTGAGAGAGGAGCAGGAGAGGGGGGGCCGGGGGCCCAGGGCCCACCCGGAGGTCCAGACCTTCACCAGCATCAAGGAGCTGGCCCGCCGATTCGCCCTCACCTTCGGGGACCCCATCAAGGCCCGCCAGGCGGTCGCCATGATCCACAGGTCAGCGCCCAACGATGTCACCATGACGGGGAGGTCACCTGACCTCCGTTTACCCCTCCCTCTCTCTCTCTCTCTCTCGCCCCCCGCCCCTGTGCAGGAGCGGTATAGAGTTCGTGTTCAGCGGGTTCGTCCAGACCCCAGACCAGACGTCCCCCCCCCTCCTCTCCTACCTGCCCATCCTGAGCGAGTTCTCCAGCAAGCTGCTCAGACAAGACAAGAAGACGCTGTAACTACTAACCACACACACACACATGCACGCCTGTGTGTGTACACTATGCATGTACTGTATGTATGTGTGTGTGTACACTATGCGTGTGTGTGTGTATGTATGTATGTATATGAGTGTGTGTGTGTGTGTGTGTATGTACACTATGCGTGTGTATGTACACTATGCGCGTGTGTGTGTGTATGTGTATGTATGTACACTATGCATGTATGTATATGAGTGTGTGTGTGTGTACACTGTGCGTGTACTGTATGTATATGTGTGTGTATGTACACTATGCGTGTGTGTGTGTACACTATGCATGTACTGTATGTATATGCATGTATGTATATATGTGTGTTCGTATTTGTGTGTGTGTTTACACTATGCATGTGCGTCCGCCCGCCCAGGTATTCCTACCTGCAGAGGAACACTGTGGAGTATATCGTCGACCTCAAGGAGGAGTGCTGGCAGCCGCTAATCTACTATCGGGCCTCCCTATTGGCCGCAGCGGACGGGGAGGATGCTGTGTCGTACGTCAGTTCAGACCGGCGGCCCTACCCGGCCAATCATCGCTCCCCGTACAGCAGAGCAAACCCCTCGCTAGACGGTAAGGGTTGCACCAGAGAGAATATGATTTAACAGAGAATATGATTTAACAGAGATGTTCCAATAGAGAGAATATGATTTAACAGAGAATATGATTTAACAGAGATGTTCCGGTGGAGAGAATATGATTTAACAGAGATGTTCCAGTGGAGAGAATATGATTTAATAGATGTTCCAATGGAGAGAATATGATTTAACAGAGATGTTCCAATGGAGAGAATATTATTTAACAGAGATGTTCCAATAGTCTGCATTAAATTTTTGGAAGGACTTTTCACCGTTTATGCAGACCAAAATGGCCCTGCGTTCCATGCAAGTCAACATTTCACAATGTTATTGCCCATTTTCTCTCTCTGGGGACATCAATGGGTATTTTGAGTCTATAACATTAATTTAAAAGCACCTATAATCAATCTGAGGCCATGACTGTATTCCTGCAGCAAACTATTTTGAGGTAAATGGACTTTGTCTCAGGCCACACGTGGTAGATTTAGATGTCTGGGCGCTGCCTTCATCAGCCTCCACAGCACAGTGTTGCTGTCGTGACACGCCCACTTAAGAGACCGGAAGCGTTTCATTTCTGCTTCCAGTGAAATGCATTACAGCGCTCCGTCTTTCTATTATTATAAAATCAGTGGTGGCACGCTGCTCACAGAAGCGGCGTATACGTGTACATGTGTGTACACGTGTGTGCGTGTGTGTGTGTCCTCGCTCTCTCCAGATAACTGACTCGTCTGTCTGTCCTGCTGACAGGAAATAAGTCCCCCTGCCGCTTCAGCCCGGGAGAAAGCAGGACCAGCAGAGGACAGAAAGTCTGGTGAGGAGGCTTCTAGAAACTTCTTCCAACGTTTTCAAGTAAATGTGATCCTCCCACTTGTTACTGCAAGTGAGGCATTTGGTAAGGTACAGAAAATTAGTATACTGAAGAGGAGAGCGGTTCCCTCTTTACAATACAAATGGTAATTGGACTGCATTTGTAAATCACATTTATCCATGCAAGGTAGAACCAGTGACCAGGGAGCAGTTAGGGGGTTAGGCATCTTTCAAGGATGCTTATGTCCCAATACAACTAAAATATACACAGGCAAAAGTCAAACCATATACACAACTGCTAAACACATTTGACATAAGTACACAATAATGTTGTATAACAAAGGTTTCTGTTGCAATTTCATAAAGCATTCCATACATATGACGCATACATTTTTTCCTAACTTGGTATTATGATGATACTCGCTGTTGGTGTCCATTATATGCAAACATAAATAATATTAATCTTTAAGGTGGATAGAAACGAGATGAACATTCCTTTGATGCAGGAAGGCTTGTGGTGTGAGCATCTCATCTGACGCCGTGTGTGTGTGTGTGTGTGTGTGTCCAGCATTCAGGAGAAACCGTCTGATGGAGAGCCCATCTCCGGCCCCATGGAACCTGCAGCCAGGGTACTGGTGTTGGACGGAGATGAGGACAGCGTCGACCTGGAAGTATAGGGAGGCTTCTGAGCCGCGCCCGTCGTGTTCACACTGGACCCCGTGGAAAGGCTCTGGGCTAATTCTAGGGTGGCACGGTGGGTAGAGCTTGGAGACAGGTGATGGAGAAGGTCGCTGGTTTGAACCCTGTGTCCCTGAGCAAGGCATCTTAAGTGCTCCCGGTGGGTAGATGGCACCTTGCATGGCTGACATTACCATTGATGTATGAATGGGTGAATGTTAAGCAATCCTAAAGCGCTTTAAGTGACCTGTAGGTTATCGCTATAACAACGCAGTCCATTTAATAGAGCGTTTAACTAGCCTCCACTTTGTTGGATTGTATATTATTATGTACATGTTGCACATCTTTTTATTATATTGTAAGAATCGGCTCCTAAAGTTCTTCACACTAAGATGGTATAAACGCTATACTCTATATTTGTAAGTGTAGACTTTTTAACTGAAAATGTTTTTTATTTTTATTTCTATCACTTTAAACTTTTGTCAGAGAGCGTAGATTTCGTTTGATCATTGGGGGGGACATATAAAGCAGGCGGTCTTGGGGTAAAACACTTCATTTTCTGCATTCTGGAGAATTCTTACTGAACAATTTGTGCATTTTCTGCATAAATGTATATTTATTTAAAGTAAAACACATACTGGAGCCCTGCCGCAATTCAAACTATGTAATTAAATGCAGGAAGGGTATTCAACAACATATGTAGTGCTTCAAGCATAGGCCTATTTCATATTTTTCTACACACAGGCACGATATAGTCTACTCTTCTGTCCTTTTTTTTTGGTGGAAGTAATTTCTTAATACATTTGCAAAAATTTCAAACAAACCGTTTTAACAATTTTGAGGATAAAACATTTGAATCCATTTTGGAATAAGGCTTTAACATAACGTGAAGCGCTGTGAATACTTTCCGGATGCACTGCATGTGTTGGAACTACTGACGATTCTGTTGGAGATTATGCTTTCAGCATTATCTGTAAAAGTCAGTTAATCCTCAGATACGTATGTATTTTGGTCATTAAAGAGTTTCACCAGATGTATAGTGCCTGTTCTGATTTTTGTGAAGCTTGTGTTATGACACAATATAGTATATTATACACATCACATTATTACTTTAAATACAGAACATTATATTAAACGTAGTATATAACTGATACTGAAAATATAACTGATCAAGTTATATTAATGGGGAAACGTCCTTAAAGTTTTGTTCAAGTAAAGTTTCCAAGGCCGTTTTAAATATTTATTGAAGAAAAACATTTTTTAAAAATAAGTTTAATCTCTCCTGTATTCAGGTACATTTAAATTATAAATTTCTTTCAAATAAAAAGTGATTTATGCAAAATCATTTACAACACAGCAAGTGCAAGGTAAATATGTACACTTATTTATAAATATATAAAAATGTATTAAGTTTAACCCTGCACATTTGTGTACATCTGACAGGTGATGTAGAAGCACATTCTGGCAAACAGGACCCGTGTATGCATGTGTGGACACCGTACGTCCCGCTGCAGATTGTTTGGCATTGACAGTAATCTCCAGCTCCTTCATCCCAACAAACCAAGGCAGTAGTGACAGTTTGGCACAATACGTTTGGTTAGAGAGTATGGAATGTCAGATTAGCCAATATCCTCAATTTCAAAGTGGTTCAAAAGTTGCCAAGATGATGTTGATTATTGATGCACCAAAAATGGTACCCCCCGATGCATGGGTAGTTTAAATATGAGCCGGCTCAGTTTTAAGTCTTTGAATGATGTATTTGTTTGTGAAAAGAAGTTAGAAAAGTAGTATTACATTGTGATTAAATGAAAGGCGCTACCGTCCGTCGTCTGCCGTTGGAGGAAATTGCAGGGCGTTTCTACTTGGTGGTGGGGGTAACTGCCTTGTTTTCTCCTCGCCTCTAGGAGGCGCTGCATGCTGAGGCGTGTGTGTCAGGGACACTCGTCAACGTTGTACCCGTAGTCGTCGGTGTCCAGGCGGGGGCCTGGGCTCGGGAACTCAAAGAAGTGGCTCTTTGCCCTCAGCGCCAGCTCAGCAGACATGTGCTGGCCTATGGGGCTCAGGGGGTTGTCGTACCTGCGCGCACACACACAGAGAAACATGTCAGTACAGTAAAATGGTGTCGTACTTGAACGCACACCAGTACAGTAACAGGTTGTTGTACCTACAGTACATAGACACAATGAAATTCTGGTGCTCTAGTGCGCCATCTAGTGGCAAGAACATACAGTTACATACAGAGCGCACAGTGGAGGCTTTTTTTTTATTGTTACTATGGCGTACACACACGGCGAGAGGCCTTACATGTCGTTGCACTGATCGCTGGCGGCCTCCTCCGCTACCAGGATGTCGAACTCCTCCGCAGCAAACCTCTCCCAGTCAGACACCTCCTGTGCCTCTGACTCCAGCTCCTTTCAGAAACACACCATCGTCATTACTGCTCCCATCAGCACAATCGTATCCACACCACCATCATCATCGCCTCCAGCCTCACCACAGAAAAGGGGTCCTTCTGCTCGTGCTCCAGGTACTTCTCGATGTTGAAGAAGGTGTCGAAGAAGATGTGCGCCATCTTGCACCTCTTCAGGTCCCGCAGTGTGATCATTCCTGCAGGGAATTACGGTGCTAAGGTCACTACTCGCTCACAACTGCTGGTTCATCTGTTGACAAACATGCTAACTGTCTGCTAAATCTCGTACATGTAAATAAATGTCTTCTACTAGCAGTGATTATTAGTGTTTGTTTATCTTTGATGTTAACACCACGGACGGGGGGGTCAAAGGCCAAAGAGTGTCTACGTCTACTGACACTAAAGCGGTGTGTACACGCCCTTTAGCAGCACGGGGGAGGAGGAGGCCACATTCCTCACACGGCCAGCTGATATGAGCGCATATACACTATGACAGACACTACTTAAAGCTATTGTACAGCGTGGCCCCTACAGACAGACAGACAGACAGCTTACTTACTCTGATCTGTATCACCACCCTGTGGTGAGAAGCAGCAACAAGACGAGATCTGAACATGCAAGCTACGTGCAGCTATGGAAACAGCTCTCTGTGCGTGTGTGTGTGCGTGTGTGTGTGTGCGTGCGTGCGTGCGTGCGTGCGCGCACGCGCCCACACCTTCGACCTCCGGCCTGACTAGGTCCAGCATTTGGCAGAGGCAGTCCTCGAAGGTGAGAGGCTCGATGCCCATGGTCTCCATCTTGTGGCACTGCTCCTCGTAGAAGTGCTCCAGCTCGTACATGCTGAGCACGCCATCCCCATCCAGGTCCATGCAGCGGAACCAGTACTCCACGCTGCACACAGGGGAACAGGTCTGCTGATTAGGCATGGGACGATATGAAAGATGTGTATCACGATTATCCTGGTCAAAATAATCGCCGTCGACGATATTATTGCGATTATTTATTATATTATTATTAAAACTCTTAAAATTGCACTAAAACATACTGGAATAATTTTCTTACATTTTATTAATTAAGAAACAATCCTTTGTATAATATTGAAAACATACTGTATCTTTTTAGTCTCTTTTGTTTTGAAAGCAGAATTTCAACAAATCACCGGGCCTGACTTTGCACGCCTACCGCCCTCAGCTAAACTATTTTTACTGGAGAGATTCTAGCCTGGAAACCCTTGCATTAGCGTTTGAGATGACGTTGAAGTCAAGCGTGTTTGTAAATGGTGGTAGAGCTGTGTGTGTGTGTGTGTGTGTGTGTGTGTGCGCGTGTGTGCGTGTCCAGATACCTGGTGTCGCTCCTCTTGTCCTCCTCAGAGATGAGGAACCAGACAAAGTCAGCATAACTGAGGCGGCCCTCCTTATACGCCCGCCTGTCCCTGGAGGAAGACAGAGGGGACATTATCAGACATGATCTGTCCCTGGTCTCTGTCTCTCTCTGGTCCCTGGTCGGTCCCTGGTCGGTCCCTGGTCTGTCTCTGGTCCCTGGTCCCTGGTCTCTCTCTGGTCCCTGGTCTGTCCCTGGTCTCTGGTCCCTGTCTCTCTCTGGTCCCTGGTCTGTCTCTGGTCTCTGGTCCCTGTCTCTCCCTGGTCTGTCTCTGGTCTCTGGTCCCTGGTCTGTCCCTGGTCTCTGGTCCCTGTCTCTCTCTGGTCCCTGGTCTCTCTCTCTGGTCCCTGGTCTGTCTCTCTGGTCCCTGGTCGGTCCCTGGTCTGTCTCTGGTCTCTGGTCCCTGGTCTGTCTCTGGTCCCTGTCTCTCTCTGGTCCCTGGTCTGTCTCTGGTCCCTGGTCTCTCTCTGGTCCCTGGTCTGTCCCTGGTCTCTGGTCCCTGTCTCTCTCTGGTCCCTGGTCTCTCTCTGGTCCCTGGTCTGTCTCTGGTCTCTGGTCTGTCTCTGGTCTCTGGTCCCTGTCTCTCTCTGGTCCCTGGTCTGTCTCTGGTCCCTGGTCTCTAGTCCCTGGTCTCTCTCTGGTCCCTGGTCTGTCCCTGGTCCCTGGTCTGTCCCTGGTCCCTGGTCTCTCTCTGGTCTCTGGTCCCTGGTCTGTCCCTGTCTCTCTCTGGTCCCTGGTCCCCGTACAGTTCTACTGGCCTCCAGGTCTCTGCTCTGTGCTCAGAGGGTCTCCTCAGAACTGGTGCACACTCCGTAACACACACACACACACACACACGCGCACACACACACACACACTCACCTCGTTACTGTTCCTGAGAAGATCCTCTCTATCATCTTGTGGGAGACGGCTGGGAACAGACAGCATTAACGATGTGAGCGTTTGAGTGCTATATCTCCCCTCCCCCAGTTCAAGTGCAGGTCTTTCCTCAAAGCGTTGGCCGTCACCACAGGCCGTAAATCCCCACCGTCGCACTGGGAACGCACTCTTTTTCATCTCGACACCGCCGTAAATCCCCCGGTCTGCGTCGCTTGACCGTACGGTGGCGGTAACCGCCCCCAGACGTGCCGTCATTCGGCGACAGCTGGAGCGCGTCCCCCCCGACTCACTCTCAGTACACCAAGCAGAGCCAGCTGGTGCTGGCTGTGGGGAGCAGCCTTTCTACTGGCCCTATACCCACGTATGGAGCGCATACTAGAATAAGGCTAATAGAGGGAGGCTACTGAACAGTTTGGGACTCTGAGAGTGACTTGTCATTATTAGTTACTGTAGCTAAGGTTACAGTAACTACATGTGTATAGGAGCAGGTGGGGTTACAGTAACTACAGTGTATAGGAGCAGGTGGGGTTACAGTAACTACATGTGTTTAGGAGCAGGTGGGGTTAGTGTGTGTTGTTGGTACCTTGGTCGTCATGGCGCGCCAGGTCTCTCTGGTGAATGTAGAGGTCGTGGTCAGTGTCCAACTCCCAGAACTTGCAGTAGATGACATAGAAATGTTCATAGGAGAAGAACTCTGTCAGCTGGTTGACATCTTGCTCCTGTTCCAGTAAGGCCACGTTCTGGACAGCAGTCAGGATTGAACAGACTCGGTTTAGTAAGCTGACAATGTATAGGAGACCACGTTGTGCATTTAAGAGAGACAAGTCAAAAGAGATAGCTAGGAGTTATTTGTTAACGGACAGCTGAGGCATAGAGCAGCATCCAAACAGAAGAGTATTCTTTATTGGCCAGATGGGGAAGAGCAGAGTTATAATTGGTCCCCATAATAAATACACACTGCACGGGCGTGTGCATGTTTTGCGCAAAGTAATGCTTCTCAGATGAGCGATTGCATGGCAAGTGTAAATAAACACACCCAACAGACTACTGCAGTGGAAAAACAGGTCTTAAAATACCCTTGAAATTGTGAAACAACACTAGTTCTTAATCCCAATTACAAACTCTCCCTACACTGTACATGTCCAATGTACACTGTACATGTCCGGAGCAAAAGCCAACCTGAAGAAAGTTGCTTTTCCTGAGTTCGGAGCAGGTGATCTTGCCCGTCCACGACCGGTTCACAGAGTAGAATATCCTCTGAATGACCTGCGGACAACACACGGAGAGAGACGGCTTCTATGAACAGGGGGCGTGGTAAATGCGGCCCTGTGTTCCGCGGGACAGCGGCCTGCGTGGTGGTAACCGTGCCGACGGCTCCCTCACCGTGGTGATGTAACGCGAGTGAAAGTCTGCCGCCTCCTTCAGGAAGACCAAGCCTGCATGAGAGTTCACCACATCCTGGAGGGAACACAAGAGATGTGTCAGTCGCACTCGGGCTCTGCCGCTCATCTCCAGAGCGACGCAACACATTGAACACACACACACACACAGTAACAATACGCACATGTTCAGTTAGTTCATGGGGTTCTTCCCAGAGAAGTAATGAACAGGCAACGCTCGCACACACACACGCACGTCATTCTGCTGGCCTGTGCACATTAAACTGCAGAGTGAGCTGGGGATCGCATACTGATTCCAGCGTCCATCTAAATCAATCCACAGCGCCATGTGTTTCATAGCTCTAGCCGTGTGTGTGTGTGTGTGTGTGTGTGTGGGGGGGGGGGGTGTTGGGAGACGGGCGGTTAGGCCGCTGGCCAGCACATTTAAATGTTCTGTTATTTCTGAAACAGTGGGTCAACTGGATTTGGTTTGAGTCTAAAGCACTTTAATTTAAGGGGGGGATAAATGGTGGATTGGAGCAGAGGTGGCGTACTGTAGTAGTGACCCATGGAATAATCTCTAGGGCATTTCATGCGGTGTGCAGCATTGCAAATGAACGGCAGCCATTTCCTTGGCGTAGAGCTGGGTCAACCCCCCCCCCCCCCACACCCACGCTCTGCTGGTAGGGAGGTGGGAATGAAAACGTTGACAAATGCGGGGGCGGCAGGGAAATTAAAAGGCCTTATTTCGGGGGCGGCCGGCGTGCCTCCTCGGCTCCTCCTGCGAGGAATTAAATCACGGAGAAGCACATAAATCACGGGGCGGAGGAAACGGGCGGGGACAGTCAGGTCCGCTCTGTCGCAATCGCCTGTTCATTCATCACAGCAGTCACAGCAGTCAGCCGACATTCGCCAGGCCCCATCGTACAAATTAGAAACGTTGCATGCCAAGAAGGCGTCCCCCCCCCCCGCCTATGTACGCTAACGTGGTGAGCACCGATTCTGGCCCCCGACGCTACTGCTGTGAGCGGGCCTACGAGCCAGTGCAGCAGGTTTGGTTTGGGGGAAGGATATGAGGGTGATGCTGGCACCTCCTTCTAGATTGAAAACCCTAGAGAAGGAGGTGCCTCGCTTTTGTTTTATTACGCAAAGAAACCAGCGTAAGGGAGTCTACAGTACAGCGCTAAATACACTGACTGCAGGCTACGATTACAGTAGTGTAAACACGACAGGATCCATTTCTACTACCGTTTTAGATACACAGAGCTTATAATGTCAAGTGTGAGTTAATAGCATGCATTTGGCTATATTCATTGTAGGACGTGCCCGAAAAGCAACGCGCGACAGGCGGAAGCCCGCTACAGACGGCAACGGATGCCCTACTGAGCTCACAAATGAGTGTTGTAGGCGTATGAGAAAATATTTATGTCCAGCAAATCTCTTAGCTACACGATAACAAACAATGGAAGCAATGTGTGCACATAAAAATCGTAGTTCTAAGTATCGCTTAATTTCAAAATGCTTTGATTGTATGCAGAAATAGCCGACGCGTCCGCGTGACGTGTGCTTGGAACAGCCCGTGCACGAGGCCGCGCATATGGCAGCATGCTATGTAAGGGCCTTTACAGTAGCACTCCACCAATGCTCCTGTCACTGTGTTGCATTGGACCTCCCCAACCCCCATAGCCTCACCAGGGCAGTCCAGAAATTAACTGCGACTGCCACCACACAGCTCAGCCAACCTCCCCCACTGTGTGTGTGTGTGTGTGTGTGTGGCGGCCCCGCAGCGTACCTGCAGGAATGGAATAAAGTCTTCTTGTTCCAGGTAATTACAGCCAGGCTTGGCCAAGAGGTGCACAAATTTGGCCACGTCGTCGTGACAGGTCTGCAGCGTTCTGGACAGGGAAAGAGAGAACAGATGGTGGGAGGGTGCCTTCGGTCGCTCACGTTCAGGAGCACGTGGGCTCAAAGTGGTTCCCCTCAAATGTGCCAGCCCAAGTAACTAACTTGGTTAATGGCTAATGCATTCTGAAATTAGGATTCTAAAGCGGCGGCGGAATTATCCGAGGGGGCGCTGTTGCCGTTTTGTCTCAGATCAAATCGCCCCCCGGGGGGACTCAGACAGCATTTTACTACAGCGAGACGTTTGCGTGCAACAGCAGGGCCGTGAGAGCAGACCAAAACCCCCTCCCCTTCATTACAAGTAGTCTGTGGTATTCTTTTCAGTGTCAAATATACAGAGGAGAGACTAGATTACACACACACAGGCACCATTCTTCACTCAAGGTTGCTGGTGATGCCTGTATAATTGGCGATATGGCTTTTTTGTTCTGATTGAAATAGTCAGGCCATAATGGCACATACAGCATAACTGTGTGTGTGTGTGTGTGTGTGGTTAGCCTTGGTCTCCAGCCAGCAGCCAGCATTGTCTGTGTGTGTGTGTGTGTGTGTGTGTGTGTGTGTGTGTGTGTGTGTGTGTGTGTGTGTAAGTCCCTGCGGTCTACCAGGGGGGATGAGGGAAGCCATTGTCTTACTTTCTCCACATAGCCACGAACTTGTGGACTGACACGGAACCGCTCCGGTCTCCCCCGGCCAAGTAGAACAATGGCACTTTCCAGAAGAGAGGACACTCGCATGCCTGTGGAGAGGAGAGGAGAGAAGGAGGAGATATAGGAGAAGAGGGGATGGAAGAGAGGAGAGGAGAGAGCAAGTGAATACAAAGACAGACTGTGTGGTCCAGACAAGCATCTCAAGCATCGACTGCAGACCCAGCACTGGTGCTTCGGTCAAAGTCTTCCCAGAGGAGACCCATCTGTCATTTCCCTCTTACACACAGGTTCCCCTCGGAGGGAAAAAAGAGATTACATTTTGTTCCATTCTGGGTTAAAAGCAGCAAACATCCATAATGGTCTCTCAGGCTAACGGCGCTAAATGAAAATAATATGCCGGGTGGCAGCAGAGGCCTCCGTGTCGCTAAGCACATAGCACATGCTCACCTTGGCAACCTTCCCCATGTCTTCAATGGTGGCCCTTTCATTGGGGAATTGGGAAAATATTTTCTCAATCTTGGAAATGAGGCTGTCGATGTTGAGGTTGGCTTTGGGCCGGCCCCGCGGGAAGTAGAACCGCGGAATGCTTTCGCTCTGCGCTGCGGTGACGGGCTCCACCGGCTTCACCTGGGCCTGAGAAACGTAAGGACAGGAAGACACTGTTAGATGCCGTTAGCCGCTGTTAGCAGCCTGCGCGACGCACCCTAGAACCACAGGCCTGGGCTAACTGTGGTGAAGCACTCAGCTCGACCAGGTCCATTAGAGAAGAGTTATGACTGCTCTGCAAATGATTCCTTCCCATCGCTGCTTATTATCCATTTATGGGTAATGGCTTTCAATTAGGATGTGTAAACTGACATTGGCATGTGGAGAACGGCCCATTTACGATAATTACGACACAAACTGGAAAGCAATATAGACATAGCCCTGTTTGTGATGAATGGCGGCATTATTCACCAATGAGAGCAATGGAAATACAGAATAATATGATCTGTGGATGGGGCCAAAATACATGTATGTGATGTGGGTGGGAAGCAATGTCTAAATTAAAATGTCCAAGTCTGATATTACAAAACTATTATGAAATATAGATGTCTCAGTAACAAGCTCAATCCAGTAAGCTGCAGCCAGGACATCCAAAACCAGACTGAAGAGTTAAGTTGCACAACAAAAAGGTCCTACAGGTTTTTCAACTTGGAACGCTACACTGAGCATATACCTGAAATCAACTGGCGAACCAAATTACTAAATGTTAGGGCTGGACAATTAGCTGAAATGAAATCGAAACTGAAACTCAGAACCGCCAACCGACATAATTCTCCTAAAATCCTGTTCAATCAAGTGTCGGAAATAGTGGGACACATGTTTTACAGATAGACGTATTTGTTGGGACCCGGACATCATCTTGAACTCGTGACAATCCCAGGCACAGTAAGAATCAATAAAACTGCAATAAACGAGTAATATCTACTGAGAAAAATGCTGCTGTCTTACTACCAATAGTGTCAACCATGACAGATGTGGCGTTAATGCACCAATGAGCTGGATCAGAGCAAAACAGTCACATAGTATCAAAGCAAAACAGTCAAATAATATCAGTGCATCATAGTTTTCACAAAATAAATAACTATACTGTTATCTATGGCGTGTGTAGTCACGTGACTCCGCCCGTCGTAATCGAGGTACAATGTTCAATTAATCAGGATTTAGATTTGAGGTCATATCGTCCAGCCCTACTAAATATGCCTCCTCCAACATCATGGCAACGAAATGCCGTGCAAGACAGGAACAGAGACACTGTGGCTGGATTTAAATAGCAGGGCTGATTACCAGGAAAACAGCAATTGCTATTGGCGGCTCTGTAGATAGAAGCAAGTCTCTCCCCTCTCTCTCTCTCTTTATGGGTCTGTTGTCTATGAGCAATTATGGATACAAGGCTGAGCTCAGTTACTCTCTGTCCAATTCAATCCCAACTAACTGCTAACTGCTATGAATGTCATTCTGGAGGCCCCCACGGTCACAAGTAACCTAAAACCCAAAGTATGTCAGAGCTCACACACAGCTGTGCATGTTATGCGATTGTGTGCGTGTGCGTGTTTGTGTTTTCCGCCCTGCACTCGAAACCCACAGCTCTGTGTGCACGGCCTGTGGTATTAGGACAGTGGGCACCGACCATCGACTGACCTCTCCGTTTACGTCACACAGTGATGGCATCATCAAAAACAGCAACATCAGGGTCGGCCCCTAGCCTACCCGTCACCATCTATTTGATTCCATAGCAGTTTACGTAGGCCTACAGTACTGAGCACAGCAAACACACTGTCGTGGACACGGTCACACGATCACACACACACACACACAATGAAACAAGCTTCCATTGTGGCAGGCAGGCAGAAAGTGGCTAGGTTAGCATTAGCATCAGTGATGTGTTTTCCATATCCACACAGACACACTCGCACACAAAAGAAAAGTCAACAGGATCCCAATGCGAGTGTCCTGGTGTAACGCACATTAGCGGGTTACTAAAAACACTTGTGTTGTGTGACGCATTGCTCCAAATTACTACCTCATTCCCAAAGTCTATTTACATGACTAAAGAACGTGCCTACTGCATCATTTGCTGTGGCCTATAATAAGTACATAAAGCTCACCCACACACAGGCCAAGAGATAAAAATACCTAAAGTTTGTTATGGTCCTGCTAAAAACACCAACAACTAAAAACAACTACACGCAGGCAGCTGACTGCTAAATACACCTTGCAAACAGCGGCTCATTTGAGGAATGCATTTCAGAACAACACACCAACCACAGTGTTAAAGACAGCTATGGTGGCTCATCGTTGGCTCGGTTCATGTCAACTAAAGTATTCAGCGGCATTGTGTTAGTGGGGTCCTGCTCTGTGCTAGACACAGATGCTGCCGATCTGCTCAGTGTCAGGCATGGCTATAAAAGGACATGGATGTCTCCTGCCACCTGGCATAAACTGTCCCTCTCTCTCCCCCCTTCTATCTCTCCCCTTGATGGTAACCGCTAGCCACGCACCAAGCACGGCCGCTAAGCCCCGTGATATTCTGTGTTGTCCGGCCAGGGCCAGAGAAGCATTCACAGGCAAACAAAATAGCCAAGGACAAAACTCACCACACAACTAAAGAACAAATGACATGTAGCAAAGACAAAAAAGTCAACACAACATAACTTGAAAGTGCACAATGTCAGAATTTTTTAAGGTCTTGCATTAAGTACAAAATGCCTTTGATTTTTCACTGTTTTGTCACATGAAAAGACCATTTAAATGTACTAAATAGTGTTCTGTGAATTGTAAACATCTCAAAACTACAGTAAAGATAACCCAGGCCTCGCACTAGTTAATTACCCATAGTTCCATCTGGGTAAATAGCAACAGCAATCAATGGCTACAGCTGTGATCCTTTTCAGAAGGACCTTTAGTAATACCAGAGTGCTACCAGAGCAATGCTGTACCAACACAGCATTGCTTTAAAAGGCAGGGTTCATTCTCCAGAACACTTACTACGCTTACTTTGAGCTCAAATCTAAAACAAACTCCCTCAGAAGCTCCACCCCACATATTGAAACGCATTGCAAAGCCAAGGGCGTTGTTGTGAGCGGTATTCACCACTTTGTTTATGTTCCTATTTAGAGCCAGGGCTGTGGGGAAGTACCAGATTCGTTTTTTTCAGCACGTAGTGCTAGCACAATGCGGGGAGATATTTGGTTTATTGACTAATCGTGTATTAGCTTACAATTAGCTTACAATCGCTGCTGATTCCTTCCCTGCCACAGGCAGCTAACCCCGACTACAAGCCCCAGCCGCCCTGATACCTTCCCTGGCCACAGGCAGCTAACCCCGACTACAAGCCCCAGCCACCCTGATACCTTCCCTGGCCACAGGCAGCTAACCCCGACTACAAGCCCCAGTCACCCTGATACCTTCCCTGGCCACAGGCAGCTAACCCCGACTACAAGCCCCAGCCACCCTTACGAGCAGCCCGCCCCGGCGGGTCCAGAAAGGTAAACCTGCCTGTCCTTGCTGGAAGGCTTGGAGCCTCTTCTTGAAGCGGGAGGGCAGGACAAAGTCACAGCCGCGTGCTGACAGAGCCAGCTCCTTCCTCAGGTCGGGGTCCTGGCGCAGGGACAGCTCCTTCATCCTCATCCTCCTCGGAGCCACACGGGACAGATGGAGGAGGAGGAGGAGGGTGTGAGCAGATGGGAGGGGGGGGGAAGGGGGGAGGACACCGTACGCACAGAATCCTACCCCGTTCCGCTTGCCGGTGCTGCGGTGCCGGTTCTGAAGAGAAGCGCGCGGCGGTGGCGGCAGCAGCAGAAGAAGAAACAGCAGCAGTATTCCCGTGCGTCTTGTTTTCCTGTGGTCGTCCGATGTCAGAGTGAGAGCTTCTTAATGCAGGGCGGCAGCTGCTGGTGACTGTCCCTCCCTCTCTCTCTCTCTCTGTATCTCTGTGTGTCTCTCTCCCTCTCTCTCTCCCCCTCTCTCTCTGTATCTCTGTCTCTCAAAACCATCCACACAATCTCAGTGATGCCTGCCGTTCACACACGCACACACACGCACACACACACAGACACAACTTAGAGGTCAGGGAGCCCTAGCCTCAAAGTGACCGACCAGATAAGAACAGAGGGCGCATGTGTGTGTGTGTGTGTGTGTGTGTGTGTGTGTGTGTGAGAGAGAGAGAGAGTGTGTCAATAAAAATACATGTGCGATGGGAGGGGTGTTTGTGATCTGCCCTTTCCAGTTTTGCATTCCTCCGTGCTCATAGAAGGTTATGTAAAGAGACAGCCCTGCTGTTGCAGCCTGCAGTGGCCGCGGCCATCGCCGAGGGCGACGCAGATGAGCGTCGAGATGACAAGTTCAAGCTCGATGACTTCAGAGGAAACCTTACCTCTGCTCCGGCCCCCCCGCCCCCCGAATGTTTCAACACTTACTTACTAATACTTTTGTTTTGTCTTCAAAAAAGGTTTGTGGCTCAAATTTTCCACAGAGTATTGGAACTGGAAGTAAACTAGAACATAAATATTCAACATCAACGTCAAACTTTTAAGGCAAATGCAAACCAAATGACAAAATAATGTCAGTTTAACTGGAAGACTTGGATTCTACAGCCTGTAGAATCTGGCGGCTTTGTTTTGCCTGCCTTTGCAGGCCGGGGCTGCCAGCCATTCCTCGTCTTATTATAGTTGACTGACCCAAGTTGGCGGGGGGGGGGAAGTATGGATCAAATTCAAAGAATGATGACCCAAACAGTCGGCACCTATTAAAAGCACCGGCAAGTGTTGTTTGGACAACCGAAGAAACCAGACCTCGAGAAACAAGGGTGTATCTTTAGTTCTCACACTAACATCTACCCCTCAGTAGCATCTGTCCTGGACTGACAGCAATTACACCAATTCTGCAAAAACCACGCTGATCCAACAGACCAGTTGCCCAAAAACACCCCACCCCCTCCCTAGAGGACACTGTTTCCTTCACAGGGAAACACCTTTCACAGGAAGGCAGATTGTAGTTCTACAAACACACCTAAATAAATAGAAGAAGCTCTCATTGCATTGTAGTTCTACAAACACACCTAATTAAATAGAAGAAGCTCTAAATACATGTGTGTTAAAAACACATGACAAGGATTAGTGGGTCCTATGTGAACCACCATGTGTGTGCGTGTGTCAGCGTGTAGAGAGGTTGATAGTGGCCTCGTACATGAGAATACTGACGCCGTGTGTGAAGAGAAAAGCACATGGGGACTTAAATTCTAGGTATTTTTAGCTGACAGAGATCACAGAGTCCACATTCGTCCACTGGTTTCAGCTCAAACCCAATTCCCTCCCCCGACCCAACCCCAAACCTCACGCACAGGATACTGCACGTGGTTGATAAGCCATTTGTGTGTTAGTGTGGTTCACGCCCCCCCAACCACCGCCCGTCAAGACAAACCAAATATAAAAAGGAAAACGCCAGAGCCTGAGTAAACCCAGGTTGATCACATGGGGCACGTCAATGCACATTGAACACAGCCCTGTCTATGGTTGTGGTAGAACACACAACAAACCTGAAGTTCCATTTAAACAGTATTGTCATCGTCATCATCATCATCGTCATGCTGTGAACACAATGTTTGAGAAAACAGCCTCCCTCTGGTTTAATGCAGACATGCAGGACATCATTCCCCACACAATAAATGCCATCTTCTGAATGGACGTCTGCTAGAGGATGGGGTGAAGCTGGCATGAAGCAATTCCCCTTAGGAAAACCAGAATGGACATGTTTCAATGAGCATCACTACCAATTCAGCCTAAGGCAATTGTTGTGCAGTCCGTCCAAACATCGCCTGTCCTGGCCCAGAGGCAGGAAAGCAGCCTTGACAAGGTTATAATGGGTCCCTGTACCAGACATCCCATCTTAAATGTACAGTCATGTTCAGGTCATTTCATTACAGACTATGAAATGCACCATCTGGTGTTAGTTAGTCTAGTTAGTTAGATCAGTGGCAACTTGCAAGTCAAGATTGCCATAACTGAGTAGTGAATCAGCACAGCAAAGAAAATCCAGGTCATAATAAACCACTTTCCATCATGGTTCTAACTTCTAACTGTCAAGATTACAGCAGTACAGGAAAAAATAAAGAAGAAAACAATTTAGAAGGGTTGGCGGAATCCAAGGAACGTTCTTCCCAGAGGGTCAATGTGTCCGCAATTATTGGTCTCGGCCAGCTAATACAGCAGCAACATTATGAAACCGCTTCCACCATTCAGCAGCCTCACTGGCGAAACAGAGACCTGAGACCAAACCAGACATCCCCAAGCTGGTGTCTGAGAGGGGGAGTGCAGCTCATGAACCTGTGCCATAAACATGACCCACATGGCTGGCTCCGTGGGGTCGGGGAAGGACAGCCCACATGCAAGCAAATCAACACAAAAAGAACAGTCTGAGTTAACATACTCTTGAGCAAAGAACATTTTAGGCTAAAGAGGCTAGAGGCATAGCATAGTAGTAGCAGGGATCTGGACTGACAAAAACAACACGTTCCGTAGACCAGGCAGGTAACGGGATGTAACTCAGTCATTGTTGTGAAACAATACAGTGGTTTAAATTGGTTGTGGTATAGCAAGGACAAATGAGGAATGTTTTAAATGTGGCTCAACTGAACATTTTGATATTAATCCATGAATCATATAAATGTGTAAAAACAAAGAAAGAAAGAAATACAAATCTGTATTAAGATTTGCAAGTGTACTTGCAAAGATTTGTAAACATACATTATCTGACTGTAAATGCATAGAGAGGTCAGTGAATGTGTGTGAATGTGTACAAATTAAACAAAAGTCTTGTAGAACACGTTAGCACCTGCGTCTGTGCTTGGTATATATAGGTCAGGCCATTGACCCCTTTCTCAAATAGGCGCATGGTTGCTAAGCCAAACCAAGAATGTTACATAAAACATCGTAGGATACAGAATGTTTTGATACAGGTCATGTCACAATAAATACCCACTTTTCCAAAGTCTGTGAGTGCATCATTAATTTGAAGACCACGGTCAACGTTCCTAAGAGACATCATCACTATAGGTGTTACGGGCTGGTTCTAATGCATCTTTCTGTGACCACTTCTACACAGGAGAATCTAAATGAAGGACGCTTGTTCTGACAATGAAGAGTAGCCTACTTATACTGTGATTTAAGAATGTCTGAGAAAGACAGAGAGAGTTCCGAGTATGTCATGCCAGTAGTGGAGAACCAGGGCCAGAAGCGTAGCGCATTCAGGACGGACCCAGGTGCAAAACAAATGCAAGGGCCCTATGAAAAGGCTCAACGGCAGACCAGAACATGGTTTCCAAGGAAATATTACCGGGATCACCGGGCCTCCGCACCCCGCCTCCAAGCATCCAGGGCCCTGGTACGGCGCTACGCCACTGACCAAGGCTATCTATATAGGTGCCTGGTGTCAAAGTTGGACCAGCTGTTGCACACGGCATTCGCATGACGTCAATTTAATTTTTCATTAATCCTTTGGAGTATTCAGTAATTCCGTTGGTGGTCTTTAAATAGAAGCATTGTTGTATGTACAGTGGATCACCGGAGCGCCTTTGATATGAAGTGACACATGCCGTCACACCTCAGAGCCGAACGCGCAGGTCAAAGGTCAGGTCGCGAGCAGAGAATGTGGAATTTAAAAACAGCTCTTGCACTTCTGTCAACCTATTTACAATATTTGCCACAAGAGCCTATCGTCAAAAAAAAGACAAAAGGTTCACGGCAGATTCATTGCCAGCAGATGTCTCTCATGGGAAAGACAGTTAACAAAAACACTCAGAGCTGTTAGAGTGAGGATGTTCTATCATCGGCTTTCCTTATCTGTCCTCTGGTGTGTAATCTGTCTCTTGTCGGTGTTAAATATTCTAGTCTACAGACAATTAAACACAGTCCATTCACAACTGCTTGTTCGTTGCTTTGTGACCCAAACCCTTTAAATGCACATGCCGTAAGCAAAGCACAGCTTTATACAGTTATGACATATTTACATAATCGACTTAGGTCTATTATCACATGTACTGTATGGACAAATTAATATAGCAAATATCTGCATTGTAATTTGAACTATTCGTAATTAATTGTGACTAGCCATAATTTTGATTCAAGATATCTACGTCATTTTGAATAGTCAAAACAGCAGTTATAGATATCTGTAATTCCGTTTTGACTAGAAGGTTTCAAACTGCTATCGCCATTCATGTCTATGGGGTTTCTCATTACAGATATATGTAAATCAGTGGCAGATATCCTAAACGTCTATTGTTGATAGCTTTAACAGAATAATGACTGGCTGTAATTCGTATTGAATCGTATGAAATAATCGTGATTTCAGTATTGACCAACATAATCATGATTATTACTTTTTCCCATAAAAGAGCAGTCTTACTCCATGACCCAGTTAAAACTGCAGGCAGGTAGAACCAAGATGTTCAGCTCTCGCAACACACTGTGCTAAAACGTTGTCAGAGGAGACAGCGGGTGTTATGATAATGTGAGCGCTTCACACACACCCTTTAGCTCACAGGTGTTTTTAACTAACACGCTATTGACACACCCGTGTGCGCCTGTGTGTGTGTATACGTGCAGGTTTGTGCTGCAGTACTGTATGTTTACACATTACAGGATAACCCTTTCTGAAATGTTGTTTAAACCTGTATATTGTGTTATTAGTGGAGTACAAAGATGCATTAAAGATTCTCCACACTACATTAAAATTGGAGTCAGCAAATGTAAGCAAATACACTTTTAGCCACATCCAGCCACATTCAGCGAGTATTTCCTCATCGTCCGCTAGCTGGTCGCTCTGTGTTTGTACTAAAAAAATGAATCTGGTGTTTCTACACAGCCCTGGCCCTGTAGATGGAAACACAAACAAAGTGGTGCTGACCGCACCACAAAACAGTATCCCAGCCTTGGCAATGCATGTCCAATATGGTGTGTGTGTGCGCGCCAGGGGAGGGGAATGAGTGACGGGTGGGGGGTGAAAGGGAGGGGGAGGAGGGGCTTTTATCTAGTTCAAATATAAACAATATTTCGCTGTATCTCCAAAATCCCTGACTCCACCTTTAATCAGCAACTGTAGCACACACAACACGTTTGTTTACATCGTGCTGACTTCCTCAAGAGACACAGGCACAGCAAAGGCATTGTTTTTCGTCTATTTTTATTTTTACCTTCTTCGTGCTGACCGATCGTCGCAGGACCCTGCTGCCGGGTCCGGGCACCCTGCTGCAGCCAGAGGGCAGAGTGGGCGTGGGCAAGGGGCTGGAGGAGGGGCTTGTGAGGGGCCCGGCCTTGCTCTTCCTCTCCGCCACGCTCCCCTGTGACGTCACGTTGTTGTTGCTTTCGTAGAAGCCCGTGTTAGTATCCCTGCTGGCCGCCGTCGCCGCAGCAGCATCCACGTCAACAAGCTGCCCGCTCTTGATGAGGTGGAGGTAATCTCTGAGGACCGCCTGCGTGGTGGGCTCGCTCCACCACTTGAAGAAGAGCTCGTCCACTTTCATTTTTAGAACTGGTTGGAGCACTTGTGGTGATGGCATGTTGCACAGTGAAATATTCGCTAAGGTGACCACTGCACCTGTGCGGAGAGTGAAACACGTTCACTAACATGACATGCAGTAGCCCTATGGGCAATAACACAGAGGGCGATACAGTGCAATGAATGCTGTTTAACAGCGATAAACTCAGTAAACGGTATATAGGCTGGTTGTTAGTTTGCAGTGGACGTATACCGTAAACATCGTGCTGCTCATCTTGGTCAGGTTCATCCATATAACTATATACCGGTAAGGGGTTCTGGGTTAATCTCATGAAGCTGCTATTGAATTTTCCGCGCGAACGATCGTTCGTTCGTTAGCTTCAAGGGTTAGCTCAGAGACCGCTAATGTTGGTTTAGTTATGTAACAAACATACCATTCAAACAACAAACTCGTAGTCGAAATGTTCACGGATGAAAGTAAGGCGACAACCCAGTTCTACAGACGTACTAACCTTATTTGTTGCGTTTAGCAGTCACAGCAACAACGTCAGGGCTACGGCACCGTACTAGCTGCTAAATTAGCTGGCTAACACATAGACATTTGCAGAGACACTGCCAACATTATGTTATTGCGTGCATACCTTGTCCATGTACTTAATTAAGACGTGGCCAGCGCGTTATCCTTATTCGCCGTAAAATCACCCGGGCTGATGTGTTTCACGTCTTCATCCTCCTGTGTGCAGTGTTCCTTACAGCAAATGGGCAGGCACAACTTACTACATTACCGTTCCCTTGGTAACCTGCGTGAACTAAGCGAAGCAACGCGAGACATTTAAATTCGCACAGCAGCAAACTTTTCTGTCAGGTGTCATCACCGTATGGATATGTGCATGCATGTATGGTTAGAAACCACTTCATTCATTATAATCTGGGGCAGATGAGGAGAAATTCTACAAATTAAAGATAATTTCCTCTCCGTGAACCATCATTTTATCGTGGTAGAGAGTTTTGTGTGTCCCTATGATCCTGAGAGCTGTGTTGTCTGGAGCCTTGTGCTCCTGGTAAGGTCTCCCAAGGCAAAGTGGTCTCAGGGGAGGGGCCAGACAAAGAAGGTTCAGAAGACCCCTATGAAAGATAATTTAAGAGGAGAGGTTACCCTGCCCAAGCTCGGGGCCCCCGTCTGGAGCCAGGCCCAGAGGGAGGACTCGTTGGCGAGCGCCTGGTGGCTGGGTTTGCCACGGACCCCAGAAGAAGCCCGAAGAAGCAACGTGGCACCATCCTCCTCTTCATCCTATGGGTCCACCACTGGTGGGAGGAACCATAGGGGTCGGGATCGCTGTCAAACGGGTGGCAGCGAAGGTCAAGGACCTCGACGGACCAGACCCGGGCGGCAGAGGCTGTCTCTGGGGACGTGGAACGTCACCTCACTGTGGGGGAAGAAGCCAGAACTTGTGCAGGAGGTGGAGCGCTACCATTTA
>JAODOY010019605.1:0-20428 GCA_025399855.1 Forbesichthys papilliferus
TATATATACTGTAACTATGTATTTCCTATAGTTTTAGAAAAAAGACAGGAGACAGGTTATACTCTCCAAGACTTGGAGACTATAACCCACAGTACATCACAATGTATTTACCTCTTTTCCCATATGGGAGAACAGAGGACCTGTAAATTGCTTGACTCTAGACCTCTATTTACCATCAATAGATTCCCTCTGCTACTCAGGGTATTTCAGCATCGAAATGCATATGAATTCCCTGATAGCGTCAGTAACCCAGGGCTCATCTCTCTCCATGGCAAAAACATTTTGGTGACTCCACTGATAGATCAATGTCATCAGAGGACAGCCTGTCAAGCCCTTATAGGTGGAAATGGAGGCGTGTCCTCACATATAGGTGTGCAATAATAAATCATTCATTAGAGTCTAATCTAATCTAATGATGTAAAGGTTCAATCATATTGTGATGAACCCTTACATAGCATCTTCCCCCTGTATACAGTATATGTTGGCTCTGGATGCAAGGTTGCAGTGAATGCCAAGCCTCTTTTATGGGTCTGTGTTCCGTAAGTGGCTTTCCTGGGGACTCCATAACCTTAATGTAGACGACAGTGTAACTGACCTGAGCTTGTGCCAATTTAATTGAAATTTCTAAGTGGCATGTGGCATCCAAACAGGGATGTGTCAGGAAAATAGTCCAAACCTGGTAGTGTGTGTGTGTGTGTGTGTGTGTGTGTGTGTGTGTGTGTGGAGGAAGGAGGAGGTTGACTGGGATGAGAAAGAGGCCAGAATACTAAAGCTGGGCCCGGGGTTTTTGGCAGGCAGCAGTGTGTAAAATGTACACATTACCTTATGTCGGTAATTCAGCTGCTCCGTGGCATTGTCAGTCACGGGAAATAGGGATCGACGGTTGCATTGGGGAGGGGGTGGTTGTGAAGGGGAAGAATTCAAACGTTCAAATGTGGAGTTTTCCCTGCTCTTTCCTCCAAAACGCCAGTGACTAGAAATGCAGGACACATTGATGTGCAGATAAAAGATAAAAATGTTATTCATGTTGTCTCCTATGCGTGCATGCGTGATGATGGTCACGCGTGTTTTCAGAATGAAGCCGACCGTGTTTATAGCCCGTGTGCAGTCCAAGGAGAAGGGATGTCACACAGTCAAGGATATAAAATGGCATTTGTTCTAACTGTATCTTCAATTATCAATCTTCAACCATCCGTCTCTCGCCACTTGTCTAAAGGAGAACTAATTTCCCTTTGCCTTTTTTTCCACTGTGTTAGAACAGAGAGACCCCCGTGTTTACGTAGAGGTGTCAAGGAAGCGGCCCGCCTCATTTGCAGCCGGTCCGGTGTTTTCCTTATAAATTGCAGTCACATATCATGTAGTTTCGATATTAATGCAAAGGAATACATTCAGAAAAGCTAAAACAGTGGCCTAATGTGCACTGGTCTCATCCATGACCCTTTCTCAGTTCAGAACTGTGTTTCCATGCCAGTGTCTGCTGGAACACGCATCATCTTATTTAGATGACCCCATCCCTAAATCGTTCAGCTGGTCAGTGGGTCACAAATGTGCACGTGCTGCTCACACCCATGAAGATATGCTGTAGTGCACGCACGCGCACACACACCCATGCACACACATGCACACACACACACACGTACAGTACATTTGCGATGAGGCATTTCCTGTTTAACTTGCTGTTTGCTAGCTAAGAAGTAAGTAAGTAAGCTAAGATGAATCCACCCCCAGGAGATTCACTGATTTGCAGCACCCAGAGTGTGCGGGCTTGTACAGCTTTGCACTCTATTCTCCATTCTCCTTCTCTCCTACAGGCGTTCTATGGGGTTTCTGGTTTTCTGTATATACTGCTTCCACTAGTTCTCTCCATTTTCTCTCATTTCTGGTGTGTGCTTGAGGAGAGAGAAGAAATAACGAGCGCAAGAGAGAGAGAGAGAGAGAGAGAGAGAGAGAGAGAGAGAGAGAGAGAGAGAGAGAGAAAAAAAACAATAGGACCGAACTGCTAAACCGGCTCTGTTTGTCTCGTGGTCATTATTTTCCCTGTGATTACAATCTGGCACGGCTCAAGTTCCTCTAATTCAGCCGGCTGAGGCTCCGGCTTAATTTGTGCTCCGCTGAGTGACGGTTGAATTGAAGCTGCCAAAGGTTGCTACAGTGTTGTGTCTGGTGTGGAAAAGAAGAAAATATCAACTGTAATGACAAATGACAAGCAAAACATAAAAACAAGCTGTCAAAGATATTCTGTAGGGCATCATAATAAACAGTGGCCCCCTCCAGCAATGCATACCGTACGATGGAAACCGCCAGTCCAACCATGTAATTCCTTCAGGGCCGTTTGTAGGCCCGCTAGGGTGCTTTGTTTATGCCAGAATGAGATCGTCGAGAAATGGTCTCGGTGTTGTGGAGCGCTCAGGGAGTAGCAGAAGCATCGGGCATGCTGGGTTACGCTGGCCGCTGATGGAGGCTGGGACCACTTCCGCCGAGCCTCTACACACCACAAAGGCTTTATGGGCCTAATCACACGCACACACCACCACCCACGTATCCCTCCATCTGTTCCCCATCAGGAACCTAGCATGCTACGCCACCCACTCGCCCTCCATTCAGAACACCATTCCCTGGCTGGCCAGATGCCACATGCACACGTGTGTGTGTGTGTGTGTGTGTGCCTTCCTTTGTCATGTTTTACATCCACCTGTCTCTTATCCGTATAGCGTGCTCTTTATTTATACTGTATGTGGCTCTATCCTGATCACCTCAGTTTATTTAAGGCGGGTTTCAAGTTTCTCTGCAGTTAAATGTTTCAAATGTGAAGCATTTTTATGGGTGGGGTTTTATTCCTCTATGTTAAAGCCTGTATTGGTTACACCGCTAGAGTGTTGTCATGTAGAACAGGCGTTACGCTTTCAACGTGACTTGACTGATAATATTGTCGCCGTCGTTTTAGCTGCTAACTGACTTCAGAGTTACTGTTACGCAGGTGTTCTCTGCACTTGATGATTAGATTAGAGTTGGTAATTAAAAAAAAAAAACACAATATTACAAGCTGCCCTAACGCTTCTCTGGGCGCCGATGAGTGAGGGCAAAGTTATTATTCCTTTGAACTCCTGCAGTGAGGTGGGTAGGAGGCAGACATTTAAAGCAGCATGACGTTTGGTGTTTGTTATCTGCTCAACGTTTTTTAATTCCTGTGCCAGAGATTTATGGCTCGATATGTAGCGGAAACTTTTCTCCTAGTTTTTTCCAAATGGGGATCATGTGAGCGTACCTGCGGTGAGACACTTTCTCAGTCAGACCTCCTGTTTTGTCTTTGTCTTTCTAGCTGGCTGTTTCTCTCACTGTTGAGTCTTGTGATTCTGCCCACCCCACATACCTTTCCTGTGTGCTGCTGTCTGTACCATAGTGGGCTGGAGGATGTTTTTCACAGCCCTTCTACAGGTGTGAATGGGATTCACCTGTAGGGCCCCAATCATTCTGTCAGTATATTCTCCACTGACTACCCAGCAATCCTCTGATAAGAAAGGAAAGTGTGACATGACCATAACGTTTCATTCACAAATGAATAACACCTTTCCAGTGCTCAAAATCATATGTTCCCAGACATGGTCCTTTAGTGACTAACAATACGAGGGTACAGTATGTGAAGCACAAACACTTCAAGTGGATGGAATAGTCGATGTAATATCCTTGATGGCAACAAAATGGTATGGACAACTGAGTAACTCAAAGCTTTACAGCTCGGCCCATGTTTTATGGGATGAGGCGTGGAATAGTTATGTGTTTTAATTTATTTCACCTACAGTATATGCCTCAGATTGCCGTGGGTGCAGAAATGTCTGCTGTTCTAAATGCCTGCGCTATATGCTTGATGTGAATTTGTTTGAGATGATTAGACTTTGTTAATTGCCTGGAATCCACCTGTAGCTGTGCCCAGGAAGATATTGCACGTCCTCATTGAACCATTACATCATCTTTCCTGACAAGCGTGACTGCTCGACAGCTCGTCCGGATAATTAAAACAACCTTAAAAGTGATTTGGTGCTAATATTTTTAGCCTTGTCATTATTCCCAATGCACATGACGTGGCATGTCAAGGAAAACATTCCAGGGTGATGAGGAAATCTGGGCCTGACAGCATTTCTCTCCAATTGTTCATTTGGGAAAGAATTGGCTATAGATAGTCAGCTTGGTGATGGAGCTATTGGCCAATTTATTCACTCAAATGTCAGTTATTCAGACAAATGTATGTAGAACCAATTCACTGTTGAATTTTGGACCTGTTACCGCCTGTCAACATAGTGCGAGCACGGCCATTAATCACCATTCATTTGATCAGAATGCATGCTGCATGAATCTCTACTGTTTCCTGTGATGGAAGAATGGTGGAAGGCTGTGTCAGATCTTGTTCTGCTAATTGGGTTAGTCCAGCTAATGGCCATTTAGATGCCGGATAACAGGGAGGCATTTTCCGCCACAAATGTGGTGATGGAAACAGAGGCTCTCTTGTATTTGAATTATGCCTTAGATAAAAAGCTTGCCATGTCTGATAGTGCTTGCCGTGGACTTCTTAGTGTAGTCTTTTTGAGTGTCGCTTCAGAAAATACTACTGCGCTAAGGTACTGTATTGTATGTTGCCAGATAATTATTTAAAGTGTAAAAAAATGAAAAGGGGAGCTATCCCAGTGCAAAACATATTTTCTGGAAATACCCACCCTTTGCAGTGTTAATAGCCTTTCACACTTAGCAACAATGCATTTTGAGTCTTAACTCTTCCTCAGGCAGCAATCAATTATTTTAAGTGTACTAGAAAATGGTCTGCAGCAGCTTTTTTCTCCAGTAGCACCTCTCCATCGTGACAGTGCATGAGGGACATCTTTGACCAGTTAATGATAACTAATGCACAGCGTGAATGCATTGAACTTCCTAATGTGACAAGAGATTCCTAATTTGTGAAAATATACCACTTGCTCAGAGCTCTCCCACCTAGTTACTGTTTTACAAAAACATTTCACAGTCCTTTGAAAAGAACAGCGAACTGTAAAGGGCCGTGCGAATTGAGCAGGGAATTAAAATTACAATACCTGAATGCCCAGCTGCCCAATTCAAATTGCTCAGTTGGTGTATGCCTCTCTGTGCAATATTCTGCCACTGAGCCCTGTGTGAAGCACACTAATAATAAAGCTGTCTCTGGCGTTTGGCTTTGCTAGCTTGGTCATGAAAACTGGAAAAGAACTGAACAGATGTGCGACTCCTACTAGCTGAAATGGGTTTTGGGACCCTCAATTCTCCTTGCAAAGTCACTTCTGGGATTTTGGAGGGGGGGTTTTTTGGATAGAGGGGAAGTTGGCGTGCGATAGAAAAGAATACTCACTTACTGTGAACAAATGACCGGCGCACTGGCATTACTTCATTAATACCAATATTAATGCTTCACAACACATACAACTAACCACTGCTCTTTTGTGTGGTTTAAGACAAATTATTGTTGTTGTTTTTGAGCTGTTGGTGCCATTTGCATTTGGCTGCTAGTGAAGTTTCTAGCCTGGTTTCCCTCTGAATGACAGAAATGCTTCTTTGTCCCCCCACATCATGAGCCAACAGCCACTGAGATGAGGACGATGCATTCTGCTTCACACAGGCTGACATTACAGGCTAGATGACATCACTTTGTCTAAATGGATTGGCACTTCAAAATGGGACAGTTCTGCCCAATCTTAGCAGGGCTCTCCCTGCATGGAAATAATTGACTTTGAATCATACAGTATTCAGTGCATTTTCATTTTGTTTTAATTCTGGCAGAGGTGCCATTTTTCTGTGGGTGGCAAAGATTGGTTGGCAATGTTAAGTGCCTTTAGAGTTGGATTTCTACAGCAAAAGTAAAAGACTGGAATTAAAACTAACTCTAATTAGACAGTATTTCATGGTGTCCTGTGGTGTGGCTAATAACTTATGCTCAACTGGATTTCCCACTCATGATATTTAGATTGTGAATTTTACCCCAGCGAGCCAACCCAGCCTGAAATCATATTGTAACAGATGAAATGTTAAATCTTGCTGGTCCTGTGGGTGCCATTATAGAAAAGGTTCTTGGGTAGAGCAGCAAATAAACAATTATTTGGTGCTCTAGCAAGAAAGATTATACACAAAATGTGCTTCACACAATGAAACAGTAAAGCAGTGCTTCTCTAACCTTTTGAGGTATTGAGAAAGGGCTCCAAACCTCTGTGCATGCACGAGGGTGTCTCATCCAATGAAACACTTTTAAGGGCATAAATGAAGGACACATTGCACATTTTTCATAAAGATACTGGATTAATACTAGACTGAAATATGCAGTATAAATTAATATAAAGTATACAAACAAAATGTCTCAAAACATGTAAATTGTGAACTGAATTAGATATTATTATTGTTATTATTATTATTATTATTATTATTATTATTATTATTATTATTAGTATTATTACTTCTACTTTAAGATGATCTTGCAGCCCTGAAACACCCAGCAGCCTATTGAAATGAGAGGCCTCATCCCACAGCCTGTGAACCGCTATAGTAAAGCACGGTTAGCCATGCTATTCTCCTGTTTGAAGGTTCACATCACTCACATATTAATATTGAATGCACATGCGCGTGCTCCCCAGAGTGCCGGAGGAGTGTGTTTGATCCCTGCACCCATCACCTCTGTTCTCCGAGGCAAGGAGTTCCATCTGACTTGTGTACCAGGTGGGTCCTTGGGCCTCACCCTCCCTCCCTCCACGCCACACGGGACCCTTCCCACCGTTCCTCTGCACTTTCAATTTCACTCAACTGATGTGTGCCCCCCCCTTTCCTTCCCTCTCTCTCTCTCTCTCTTTCTCTCACACACACACACACAGACACATCTGGTCTCCAGGAGGCTCCCATGAATGCAGGCCTTTTAGCTGCTGCTGCAGGAGGCTGCTGGTGTCGATGGCCGGGCCAGGCCTTTGCTCCCAGGATGGAAACGTGGACCGATGTTGAGAGGATGCAAAACAGAGGCAGCTGTCATTTCTAAGGGGTAACCCAATCCGCCCAGGAGCTGCTGTGTGTGTGTGTGCATACGTGCGTATGCGTGCGTGCGTGCAAAGGGCTGAGAGGTATAGCCCATAGGTCCCCGGAGTCAGAAGCGGTTGCCACAGCAGCCTACCGCCTATTTACCAGGGCTTGCTTCCTCCCAAACGTGCCGCAAGGTCAGAGCAATTTCCCAGAGTGAGGGGAGGGTCAACATCTCCCTTCCTGCCTTTCCATGGACGTAGGTAGAAGAGACAGGCCCGGTCATTGTAGAATTAGCCCTTCCACACTGCAGCTCTGGATTTAGTGGGAAATATGCATCTGTTGTGTCACGAGACACAAGGTTGCGCGTGGGAATGCAAAGGCTGAAGAGACCATTTTTTCCCCATCATCTGCAGCTTAAACTGTAATTATTCCATTCATAATTGGTGGGGAATTTCCTCGCAGGTGTCATTATCTTTCTGATTACTGGCACAGTCCCATGATGCTTTGCATTACGTTGTTCTTGAAAGTCAGCACATCACCTGACTTGGCAGAGATAAGCGAACAGGGATGTCTATCTCAGGAATGGAAACTGAATACATTAAGGGTGGAAGTCATACTTTAGACAAAAAAACAGAGCTCAGTGATTTTAGTAGCTTGCTGTGGTAAGGATTATTTTTCCTCTTTTTTTTTTTTAGGCGGGTGTTTTTTTCCTGTTGACCCAAATAGAAGCATTCTTGCGTTCTCTCTGTATCTTGTTCTATGAATTCCTTTCCCACTTTCTTTTGAATTCTCAAACAAAGGAAACATTCAAAGCATGCTCTATATTTATGTACAGCAACGGACAAGTACTTCTCAAAGAATACCTGCATGAGTTTCCTATGCCCATGGATCTCACCAAAGGCCATAGGCGATGTCCAGGCTGTCAATTTATCAGACAAGGGTCTAATACCATCAGTGCAATAAGTGCCACAATCCCCCATTTCATCTCTGTCTCTGGAGGAAATGCCATCATTTTATTTAAGGGTTGGACATCTTTCCACTCAGCACACATCTCTCTAGATTGGGGAGATGATTAACTGATTATGAGAAGCTAAATCCCTCCATCCCTTAGTAAGTATGTCTGTCTGCTTCCATCACAGCCTACAAAAGTTTGCTTCAGGGCAAAGAAGGTCAGTTGATATTAGTTCACTAAAATAGACCAGTAATTGGTGTCCCTCCAGTGTTTTGGTTTTGTGAACTGCTTAACACTGGTGAGAATTATTACCATATTAAATGAAGATTATTTCTACATTTGAGCATTGAATTGTTTTAAAATGTACAGTATGTGCACAATCCACATACTTTATACAGAATTACATTTATCTAAATATTAAAATGTGGCCCACTGAAGGAATATTCATATATTAAGATTGATTTTGATTACAAATAGGAGTAAGTATACACATAAAATAATATACAGTATGTACTACAGTAAATAATAAGCCTGTATGTAAAAACTAGCACCTGGAAACACTCCCCAACACATTTTTTAATAATTAGTATAATAAGCAAAGAATAAATAAAATAAGTGAACTACTAATACATACTAATATATGTACATAACACCAAAAAATAAAATGTAATAATAAAAAACACAAACAACGTATTAACATTAATTTAACGATAAATAAAAGTATCTTAAATTCTATAATAAATAAATAAAAAAATAACCCTCAACGTGAGTCTCCTCAGCCATGTCCTCTGCCATTGTTTAACATGTGATTGACCTTTGAGCCGTCGTGGAGCGTCTGAACAGACCAGGGCCAGATGCCACAGCCAGCATGCTCCGACAGCAGATCACAGCAGCCGTCGCCCTGTGCACCAGTAAGCAGTTACCACATGATTTTACGAGCGCTCTGCTCATTTATGAGTGCAATCAGCACAGCCCAATGCCCCAAAGGATGCGAGCGTTAGCGCCCCTCTTTGTCCTACAATGATGGACTGTCGCTTCAATGGCGTTATTGTAGCTCTAGTGGGCGTCCTGGGAGTGATATGTTGATAACAATATGGGCTCACGAAGACGGCCGCTTGTAGAAAAGGTCAGTCCTCTCTTCCGCTATCGCGTTGCCTGCCTCTCTGCCGTGGAGCTACTGTACCACTGATTCCGGGCCTGGTTTCTCTCTCTCCCTCTCTCCCTCTGCCTGTGTCTCTCTTTGTCTCTCAGGGCGGTGTGATGGTTGGCCCTTGGTGTGTAGGGAAGCTGGAATGTCATGTTTTAACCGGGGTTGGAGGTGCGTTGACAGGCCAGACAGAGCCAACATATGGCACCGTGACATGCCCAAGGTCATGTGGCACGTCGCTGAAACACGATGCTTTCTCTTGCCTCTCCTCTCCATCTCTTTTGCGCTCTCATACGCTTCCTTTCTCCCCCATTTCACTTACCCCATTTACTCTCTCTCTGTCTCTCTCTCTTTCGTGCTCTCTCTCTCTGTGTCCTGCTTGGACCTCTTGCTCACTTATTCCTTTTCTCTGCTTATCTCGCTCGCTCGCTCTCACCTCAATCTAGGTCACAATGCCTCCTGTACAGACTGCTGCCTATCTCTGCTTAAACACACTCCCCCCTAGACTTCCTGACTACTTTATTCACACTCGCACACACACACACACACACACACACACACACGTCTATCCATATTCTCTCTCTTCCTCCCCACCCCCAACCAACGTAGAGAAATGAAGTTAAACTCTCCCTCGATCCTCCACTCCCCCCTAAAGGTGCCAAGAAATATTTGTGTCCCATAGCCTGGCCCCCAACGGCCCTTCTGGCCCTGTAGCACAGAGAGCGCAAGAGTCCAAATGAGTTTTAATTAACTTCACAGCGATGCCTGGAAGGTCGCGCACCGCACCGGAAATCCCAACCACCCCACTACAGTTAGCAAGGCATGTCGCAACAGAGGAGTCCTTGCTCTGCCGGCTAAATTCCAACAGAAGCAGAATGCAGATGGATGGGAAAGGAGAGAAAGACATTTGTTCTGCTCTTAGCCTCTCTGCCACTGTCTGAAGTGAAAAATATTTAAAGGTATAGTCAGCTATTGAGAGCTAATTGTAAGCTAATACATTTTATGTCAAATTCAACAAATAACTCTGTTCTCTGTGCGTGTTGAAAAAAAAAAAGTTCTAATACTTCTACGCAGTCCTGGCTCTGTAAAGAGTAAGATAAAAATGTGGGGAACACCACTCGTATCAACAAAGCCCAAGTACTACACTTTACTTCACGCTTTTCAATGTGTGAGTTGGCACCGCGGAGGGCCGTGAAACAATACTGTTTTGATTTGAGCTCAGAGTTAGCAAGAATGACTGACCCTGCCTTTAAGGGCAGCACAGAAATATATGTCCTTACGCACAAATCTTGTCAGAAAAGTTTGTTTCTGCTCAGCAGACAGTGCTGTTGTTGGTCCCAAAATGTCCTTTTATATTATCGTGTATAACTTGATAAGTAAATACACTGCTCCTTTACATTTGTATGCAGTTATCTTATTAGAAAAGGTCAAAGTGTTCCAGAACCACTGATTGATAACTAACCTGCAGAAGGATATTTGTACGTAGCCCAGAGAGAGTCCTATGGGTGCTCAGTTGTGTTTTCAGCTTGCACAATAAATGGCCTGTAAGCCCCCTAACGAGGTGAGAAGGATATTGTGACAACAGCGGCAGCGGCAACCACCCCCCCCCCTCCCCCTCCTCCGACGTGACATTTCCTCTACATAAGCAGCAGCACCCATCAATAAACACCCAAATTTGTCTGAGAAACCACGGCCACCATCGTCAGATGTGACTCGACACCCGGTGCATGGTGTTTATTAGCATGTGTTTACGGTTTGTGTTTGTAGTCGTCGGAGCCATGTTTATCATTGCTGTTGCTCGGGCCCTGTGATTATGCCTGTCCTCTGTTTGACAGAGGGCCGTCTGTACATAAACAGCATAACAATACCAGAGCTGATTAGTCCTAGTGCACCGTAAACGGCAGATCTCTATCTGGGGTGAGAGAGAGAGAGAGAGAGAGAGAGAGAGAGAGAGAGAGAGAGAGAGAGAGAGAGAGGGGAAAAGGGGTGGGAGGAGAAGCTGTTTTGAATCTTCACATCTACAAAGGTTATTTTCTGAATAGTAAGTATTCCAGCATAAAACCGCATGTTTTTCCTTGAGTAGAAATATGCATAGCCACAAACAGAGGGCATATGGATGTATTTATGGCAGCTGCTTTGTTTTCGCGTCGTTGAATGTTGAGACTTTAAAACGCTCCTTTTCATCTCTTGTTTTCTTCTTACTTTCTACCGCCTATTCCGCAAAGCATTTTAATTCACCAGAATAGAATTACAAGGTATATTATAAGTCAACGCTGCTATAATTTGTCACAATTACACCTTATAAACCTCTTATAAACCTCCACATTTTGCTTGTTTCCTCCAGTGCCCTTACAAGCCCCATGCGGTTAAATGGAATGCTGAACATTGTCTTTTTTTAAGATTTGTACTAAAGTTTAGGCATAAATAAAAAGCTGGGGTAAAAAATTCTTAGTTTGCTCTACTGAGATGGGGAAACTCAGTAGCAGTGATGCAGGGATGACATCTCAGTAACAAAGTTGATTTTGTGGAAATCAAACTCCAAAGCTGTTACTTTTTCAATGAATCATGCATCTCTGGCGAAAGAACTTGTGGAAGACCTTTCACTATCGCCAGCTCACAACCCGGCCCTCATGAACAATACATGCCCCTGCACGACACCATTTTGTTACTGTGTGTTTGTGCAAATGCGTGTGTGGTTTTTGTGCAGGGCCAAGAATGGATTCTTGAAAGTATAGTGACACCTAAAGGCCTTATCCTATAGGACTCTCTCCCTATCTTTCTATCTCTCTCTCACTCTGTCTGTATCTCTCTCTCTCTCTCCCTCTCTCTCTCTCTCTCTGACAATGGCAGCAAAGCCACTAAAGTCAAGGACACGACAAAAATTTGGGAAAAAGTGCTGAGTTTTCACTTTTACTGCACTTGATAGTTCCAAACGCTTGTACGGGGCATCAAATATCCTCTCCTAATGACATGCCCGAGGCTGCCCGCAGGACTGGTGGCATTTTCATCTCTCAACCCAAGCATTTGATTGGCCATTGGTTGGACACGGAAAAAACAGAACATCAGTATCTGTAGCAGGAAATGTAGTTCACATTTCTGTTAGCTGAAAACAATAATTTAGGCATTTATTTATTTGTGTGTGTTTTTGTTTGTGTGTATGTGGCTGTGTATTTGTGTGCATGACTAAGGCATTTGTGCTACACACGCACACACACACACACACACGTACAGTAGTTTTTCCCAGATGGACAGTACCACTGTAACAGTGTGACCCTCGCTGGGTAGCTCTTTGATATCAGCGCGTCTCTTGTGTCCTGTTTAACGGCCAGCGCCGCGAGCCGAGCTGTTTTTTAATATGGCAGCACAGCCAGCCTCCCTGAGTAACAATAAGCTCTACCTTCAACTGTCAGCAGGTCTTAATCAGCAGGATTACCTCCACACTAAATGTTGAATTCTCGCTAATATTCTGCCATTGAAAAAGTTAAACAGAAGCGAAGAGATAAATATCTCCCTCATAGTAGAAATATCCTTTGGGGCTCAATATCTCGTTTTCATCACTTGCAAATATGGCGGCCGAGTCAAAAAGCATGAAGAATGAGCTTTAGTTTCAATGACTGCTTACAATTACAATGGACTTCTTTCTCTGGTTTCTTCATGGCTTTCTCCCACAAATGTAGAGTTAAACATTTTCAAAGAGCCAGCGGTGATGCCGTTCTCTAGTTTCCCTCGAGGCAGGACGGCTAAAGCTTCCTCTCCATGCCAGCTAATGGAGTTTCAGAGGCCTGCAAATGGCTTGGAGTGAGTATGTATATAGTCTCTGTGGGCAAAATGGATTTAGATATCCAATATACAGTTTGGGTTCCCTAAATAATTTATAATAATTAAAATTATTATTATGACTGTTATTAATAATAAAAATAATATTGTTATTATTAATATTAATATAAATATTAATAATATTATTAATAATACTACTACTAATAATAATGTTGTTTTTATTATTATTATTAGTAGTAGTAGTAGTAGTAGTAGTAGTATTATTAATATTATTATTATAAACGATGATAGTAGCAAAAACATTCAACCTTAAAATGCCTTTAATAATATTGAAATGGAAGCAGAAGTCGTTTCAGTTTCAATGACAGACATATCTTCACTAATACAGTCCCCCTATTCTTTTTAATCTTTTATTAATTTAATATGTTTATTATATATATTTTATTTTATATTCCATTCTTTTTTTATCCATTCTATTTTTCTACCATGTGAATTACCATTAATTGCCAATATTGTTTAAATATCAAATACATATATTGGAATAGTCAATATATTTCGGTTTCCTAGTTTGAAATTTAAACAATCACATTTCAAGGTAGAAAATTATATTATTTTAAAACTAATCGTATATCTCTTACAATAACTCCAAACAATTTGAGATGCCCAACCACTGTCCCTATTTCATAGCTCTGAACTCTAAACATGCCTTGTGGGCCATGCCCTTTCCCAGCTCAAATCCTCTTGACCGGACTCAAATATTTTACCATAGCTTAGCCACTCTACTAAAATCTGCACTCACATGCACTCCATTGCCCCTCATCTTGCTTTGAAAACACCAGTGGATTAGAGGCCGCTGTCTCAAAACTCTGGCGGCTTGACTCCTCGGCAACACAGATCTCATGTCTGTTTCATGTTGTGGGAATAGTCGACAGGGAGCGAAAGAGAGAGAGGGCGAGAGAGATAAAGAGAGTTAAACAATTCAATAGTACAGTCTCTACAGAGAAGACCGGCTCGAGCTCTGATAGGCTGGGGCTCTGAACAAGTGTTCATGCATTTTCATCGACGGTGATATCAGTCACAGGACATGCCATTTGGCTTTTTTGAATGAATACATTGAGTATAAAGGGGGCAGGCATTTACTCCCATTGTGCTGTATAGTCAGTGTTAAGGTTGTGCATGGTCGAGCTCTGGATACACTAGAAAATGAAGGGATAGTTCTGTATGATCCAGCCTCATTCATTCAATGCAAGTGGCTTTCCCTCTCTTTTTTGGGTTTGGAGCATGAGACGTGTGTGTTCGGGGGGTGGGGGGGGGGGGGGATTCTAAGGCTCCAGATGTGAATGTATGCATAACTGCATACAATACTATGCCTGAGAAATCACCACAAATAGGGCGGCATGAATAATTTAATAATTTATCATTTGTTTTGTTTTAAATTAAGGATATTCTTAGGATATTCTTCCACGTCCTGCTTGTGATTACAGCCGCAAAGCCTGGCAAGTCATGTGAAGTACAAACACTTCCACCACGTATTGGCTTTAGCTAATTAAATCGCTATGAATCCCGCTACCACAGTGTTAGCACCGCAACTATATGATGGCAGTCATTATTGAGATTATTTCCATGGGTGTTTGTCTCACTCCTTGCTCTGTGTCAGGCTTTTTACGGAGAGAGAGAGCAAGAGAGAGAGAGAGAGAGAGAGAGAGAGAGAGAGAATATGAATTGATGAGTGAGCTTAGATGGAAAATAAAGACTTCATCAGGATCACTTCGGTGCTGTCCTCACAATCAGCTGTAACACAATGCAGTGCAGCTGCCCTAATAAGGGGGAGAGAGAGCGAGAGAGAGAGAGAGAGAGAGAGAGAGAGAGAGAGAGAGAGAGAGAGAGAGAGAGAGAGAGAGAGAGAGAGAGAGAGCAATAGTATCTTGCCATTCAAATATAGAGAAAATGGACTAGACCATAAACTGTGTGGGAGAGACAGAGAAGGCTAAACTACATTGTTCACATCATTATCAAAAGATTATAATTGGAATTGACATGTATCGTAACATCCTCAAATCAATGAACATTGAGTCATTTGGTGTAAATTATTATTTAACCAACAAACCATTCCCTGTGTAAAATTATTATTATACTGATATTCTAAATTATTCTAAAACATATTTTTCACTTGCTTAGCATTTTGGCATTTTAGCAATAACATTTTCAACTTTTTAAAAGTTAATAAATTACTTTCAATTTGCAAATAATATTGTATTTATGCTGGAAGTGTATATACAATAGTTTAAAAAGTAAGAAAAATACATACAGTACAGTTACGTGCGCACACACACACACACACACACACACACACACACACACACACACACACACACACACACACACACACACATCTAGTAAAATAGCCCAAAAATATACGGATCTCTATCGACAGTGAATCCAAGCAGTACCTGATTTACAGGCTGCTTGTCAAGGCATGTTAGCATTGTGTATTCTCATATGTCCACTCCAGAAATACCAGACGTGCTAGCCTGCATCAGGGCATGACGATAACTGATGGGATTATACCAAACTTGATGGGTTCAGTGTACGATTGTATTTTGGGGAATCTGCCTAACTCTGATGTTTCAGAATTGTTTTACAATTACAAATAAACATTTTTACGGGGCAGTTACTTAAAACTGGGCAGAAACATAAAATTATTTTTTTTGTATAATCCATCATTTATAATATTCATAATCACATCATGCATACTTTTTTACAAGGCATTTGTGACACTCTAGTAAACAAGCACACCATTTAAATCCAAATTGTGAAAATCTTCTTATCCGCAACATGGACAGTTGTGAAATTCATTAAACCCAAGTCTCAAAAGCCAAATCTGTGCACCAAACTGGGGCATGACGCATCAGCCAATCAAGAAACAGCGTCATCGGGCAAAGTGGCCAATCAGAAGCCCCCTCCAAGCTGCACTGACGAATCATTCAAGGCTTTTTTTCTCTCTCTTCTTTCTCTCTGTATTGTATCTCCATGCTGATACTGACTCAATGTGGTTCTGTTGCCACAGTGTTGCTCTCACGTTTTACACTCTCTTGGTTATTTGGGTAGGGGAGAGAAACTGTGGCGGACTCCTGGAAGAAACCCTCTGGCGGCCTCTATTTATAGGGAAGACACACTCTCCAATTTGCATCTGGAGCTTATGAGTGAGGCAGAGGGAATGGAAGAGAACCATGAAGGATACAGTCAATTCTTGAAATAAATAATTTACCCTACAAGCCAAGCCATTATGTTCCCAGGGCAAAAATAAAGGGGGTGAAAGAAAAGTGAAGGAGGCATATTCTCTTTTTTGTCCCTTAAGGTGAAAAGAAAATACCCTCTTTGAAATAAGACAGTCCAGACCCAAACTGAATTAAATCAATTTAAATTGTACTGAGACTGCTTCTTCCACATGGTGCAGAATATTTCCAGGCCTTTTCCTGCGACAGTGTTATGAGACGCCTGCATTACTCAGCTCTGTTAAAATACTCTGGGACTGCGCTATCGATTGTTACGCTTCAATAATTGTAGCCGCCAATGCAGAACAGCAGCGTACCCATCGTTTGCGTTTGTGTCGTGAAAGTGCGAAAACCAGATTGTTTTTGTTCATTTGCTGTGTTTGGGGGGAACTGATGTCCCAGTGTCAACGTCCAACACACGTCCAAGACATATAATGGCTTGCGATAATGGCTTGCTAACACCACGTACCGCAAAGTAGAAAAAACCTTTCAAGGCTTACAAAGGACACACATCTCTCTCCGTGTGCAGCTACATTATGTGTTCCATACTGTATGTGTTCCATTCTAACTGGGTGTGTAGGCTTACAACCTGCAACCTCTCTGCAACGGCCTCACCAGTAAAGTGCCAGGTGCCCCTTCCCCCACCCCAGACAAACCTTTCAGTTGGTTACAGTAGGTCTGCCATTGTCCTGTCCTGCTAGCCTTCACATAATTAAAGACCTGCGCCGATGCGAGGAAATTAGTTGCGTTTTCCAGGCTTTCAGATGAAGCTATTTACATCTGCGTTGTTGGGGAAGGGGGGGCTTAAACTATAAATATGGTAATGCGTGTTTACCCCCATTCACCAAAAGGGCAGGGGTGTGTGAGCGTATAGTGCCGTATACAGCAATGGCAAAGGACTGTAGGCTGAATGGGGAGAGAGAGTTGGAGAAGAGAGGCAGTGAGGGAAGTGGCGAGAAATGTAAGGAGGGAGAGCATGGCGTATACATTATTAACTACGGCTTCATCACATGCTCCCTGTTTCTTGGGGACTTATTATTCCGCTACGCTAATGAATAACAAGAGAAGAGAGGGCAGAGAGAGAGGGAGAGAGAGAGAGAGAGAGAGAGAGAGAGAGAGAGGGGGAGAGAGAGAGCGCGCGAGCGAGCGAACGCAAGTGATTGATGAAGTGAGTGCAGACACCGCCACCACTTGGCCTGCTCTGGTACTGCGCCACACACGGGCCCACTGAATAGATATACTGTATATAAAAATAGCCACAGAGGGCAAAAACCTCCAAAGTGTCCCTAGCATTAGCATTTGACAAGGTCTCTGCCCGCAGTGCTGCATATAGATTGGGATTGGCTTCGTCAAGGATACTTGTCAAGCAGACGCATGACAGCCAGATTTCATGAGCCCGGGGTTGGACATCCAGCAAAGTCCCCGCTAAAACTGCTGTGTGTGTGTGTGTGTGTATGTGTGTGTGTGCACGGTTGAATGAGTGTAACACGCAATATAAGGTAAAATGCGTGTGTGTGTGCGTGTGTGTGCATGTTTGTGTGTGTGTGCACGGTTGAATGAGTGTAACACGCAATATAAGGTAAAATGTGTGTGTGTGAGTGTGCGTGTGTGTGTTTGTGTGCATGGTTGAATGTGTGTAATACGCAATATAAGGTAAAATGTGTGTGTGTGTGTGCGCGTGTGCATAATTGAATGTGTGTAATACGCAGTATGAGGTAAATTGTGTGTGTATGTGTGTGTGCATGGTTGAATGTGTGTAATACGCAGTATGAGGTAAAATGTGTGTGTGTGTGTGTGTGAGAGAGAGAGAGAGAGAGAGAGAGAGAGAGAGAGAGAGAGCATGTGACTGTATTCCACTGTACCCCAGTATGTATGTGTGTGTGTGTGAGAGAGAGAGAGCGAGAGAGAGTGAGCATGTGACTGTATTCCACTGTACCCCAGTGTGTGTGAATCTTCATAGGAAGGGAAAGTTGGAGGGTACAGTTTGCTGTATCCAAGGTGACTGTTGTTTCTCCTTTTCGTTTTTTTTGTCCGAGCGGGCGGGGGCTTCTGATCGCATGCGTCCTACTTTCTGCAACTTATCTTTTCACGGCAGATCAATGGACATTCCTCTTTCGCTCCCCCGCCATATTACTCACTGCCACATATAGATTATACACGCAGGACGACGAAAAGAACGAAACAGAATGAGAGAAGCCTTTTCTTTTATTCAGTGGCGTTGTGTGTGTCATCGTGTCATTTAGGTACACTACATGCCAGCTCCTGTTACCACTGTGGGATGAGATAAAATAGTGTGCGTGTGTGTGTGCGTGCATGGTTGGTGTGCTAGGGTCTCCTTCAGGTCCTGGCTGAACGTCTGAAGCAGGAAGGAGAGGAGTAGGGGGCACCGAGGCCTCGTGTAGGGGGAGGCCAGGGTACCAGAGGTTGTCAGGTCCATTTACAGAGCGGCGCGATGCGGGTCGCATCGCATACTCACTCAGAGAACGAAAGCTAGGGCTTCTGGCTGCAGAGGACCGCTGTACAGCAGACGCTTCCAGATGAGAGAAAAGCGCTTCACTCTCTCCCTGGTCCCCTTCATCTCTCTCTCTCTCTCTCTCTCTCTCTCTCTCACACCATGTTTCTCTCTATGTCATCATCCCTGCTCTTGTATGAGCTGTGTTTGTAGCCCACAGAGTGTTGTGTACTGCCATGGCCAACAGAGAGTGTAACAAGCGTAGCATAAACAAAGCAACTGGACCGATTGATTCATTAAAATGATTGACTAATGAATTTGACCGTGCCGTGCTAGCCGCCCAACCCCATTGACTTACACAATAACAATGCACAGCTTTAATGATACATATAATATGTAGATGCAGAATCACATATATAATGAAGAGATAGAATGTATATTGTATTCTAAGAGCACCGGTCAGCTCGTCACATTGGAGACCGTAAACCAAAGAATACACTCCAGATAAAGAAACGCGAATATGTACAGTAAATGAATCATTCTTGTAGTATTATAAAGAGTGACTGGCTCAATATGTGACATAAAAAATGTCGTTTTTGACACAGTGTAGATGTAGAGGTCCACAAGTCACATCAGTGAGTTGTTTTGTGTGGGTGGGGACCCACCATATACGCAGCGACAGGGTTCATTAACAAAGCTTCAGCCTGATCTCCGTCTTCACCACTCCAGGCCAGAAGCGGCAGCGCAGCCTGAAGTTAGCGAGAGGTGACGTCTTGTCAAAGACCTGAATGCCAACTCCTCACTAATGACTGGAAGGCTTTGACAGTCACTCGCCCACAAATGGCCAGAGTCTGGCCTGCTCCTCGTCATCTGTGTGTTGTAACCCTAACCCTGGCTGCAGCTGCTTGCAGAAGCCTTTGATTTCCCTGCTCGTTCTCTACAATCAGGCCGACTGGCTGGAACGCGCAGCACGCCTCTATGTGCACTCTCTCATGTGTGACAGTTTGAAGTTGTGTTGAGTTTTACTCTTGCCTGCCTGTACTGTAGCTCCTTCACCCCAGTGCAAGTTCACGGTGGATGGTCAGAAGGATATAATGCAGTTGCTTTATGCACTGCTCTGCTTCCATGCATCTCCGACCACAGTGTTTATCTATGCTGTACAGTACGAAAGACCACAGGATATGTGTTATTCTGTGATATCATTACCAGTAAAGGCTTCGACCAGGCCTGCATTAGAAATATAAACATGTTTCTGAGAAACAATGGAGGTTGGAAAAAATAAGAGATTCAGTAGCTTAACAGAATACTTCTTCCTAAATGTCAGCGGAGCTGTAATTAAGGGTTTTCCCTAAGTGTTTCCCAGGACCGTCTGGACACTAAGTGCAGCCAACCTTCAGCTGCTGATTTCTGACACCCACACTTCACAGACGTGGCTGGCCAGTGTTTATCAGTTGAGGTCAGAGGTCACAACCTCGTCAAATAACCTGCGACAGGTTGTGTCATCGTAGCTGGTCTTGGAGTGAAGGCGTCAGTATGGAGAACGGCTGTTGCTTTGTTCTCCAGAGGAAAAAGGTACGAGAGAGGAGAGCCGTGATGGCAGACTTTAAGTTTTGGGTTGTGTGTGTTTTGGGGGGAGGGGTGACACCTGTAACCTGTCACTCACAGGCTGTCATCAGCCATCGCAGTCATTCGTCATGTTTGGTAAACCATTAATCTTATTTCTCCTGCAACTGTTCAGAGGCTCACAGATGGAATCCATGTCTTCTGCTGAGAAGTTGCTACAGTGGGGGGGGGGGGGGGGGGGGGGGGGG